>PVKE010017064.1:0-31198 GCA_004027555.1 Craseonycteris thonglongyai
TCTCTCTCTCTCTCTCTCTCTCTGTGTCAAAAACAATAAATAAATAAATAAATAAATAAATAAAATAATATCTTTAAAAAAAATTTTAAAAAAAAGCAATTAATTTTTGGATACTGATTTTTACATCCAGCAAAATTGCTAAATTCTCTTATTAACCCTAATAATTTTCTCACAGATTATCTTTAATTTTTCTATAAACACTGTATCTTCTGGATAATGAAGTTTATTCCTTCTTTCCAATCCTTATACATTTTCTTTTTCTAGCCTTACTGGGCTGACCAAGGCCTATAATACGATGTCAAATACAAATGGTGATGGCAGCCAGCCTTATCTTTTCCTTTCTCATAAGTATTTACCATATTTTTTGCACTATAAGAAGTACCTGACCATAGACGCACCTAGGTTCAGAGGAGGAAAACAAGAAAAAAAATATTCTGAACCAAATGGTGTACTGATATATCTAAAAAAATATAGCAGAATAGTATTTCAACCATGCAAAGTCAACAGCAGTATTAAGAACCATCATCACTGTCATTAACAAATGAGGAGAGACTTCAAGGTTCAAGCACTCTTCTAGTTTTCTGGAAACCCCAACTCATCATCACTAGTGTCAGGATTTATGAAGCTCAGGTGCTCACAATCACTGATATCACCTTCTTCACTATCTTCATATATGATACTATCTTCAGTTTTTGAATGACTGTGCAACAGTTTCATCCTTTACTGAGTGCCAGGATGTTTTAACCCATTCACAAACCTGAGTGATGGTGGGCCTCTTCATTCATCCAGTAGGTGTCAGGTCACGATTACCAGCAGCCATCCATTTGTTCCACTCTTCTTGCATAAAGACTAAATGGTTTGTTGATGGAAACGTCAAGAGGCTGCAACTGGCTGGTAAGACCCCCAGGAATTACACCTAGATGAGTCTTCACTTCTTTAAAGCTTTTTTGTAGTTTCCCTAATATGTGCACTAAACTGGTCAAGCACTAACAAAGCAGGTGTTTTCAGAAGCCCTCCAGGACGTAGTCTGCAGGTGGGAATCACTCATGCATGGCAAGCAGGTACAGGCCAGAGTAGGCATGTGGGGTAGCTAAAGGAAGGCCTGTGCACACCTACCGATCCTTCCAACAGCGCACTACTCCCTCCAGCATGCACCGACAGCCTCACTGTCCTGCCCATCACCAGCCACCTCAGTCTCCTGCATACACTGACCATTTTTCTGGAACCACAGACTGGCACTGAGATGGTGTGAGATCAGGGCATTATAAGGAAATAAGGGACTAAAAAGTACCTCTAACCTTCCAAAAGCTCCACTTCCCTCCACTTCTCCCTTGGCAGTTAGCTGGTTGGCAGTGGAGGTGGTTCTACTGGCACAGACCCCACCCAGTGTCAAAGACAATTGGCAGTTGGCAAAGTGAACTCATACCCGTTATTAGCCTCAGCTGATTCGACAGGTCAGTGTTGGTAGCTGGGAGTGACAGGTGGCTCTCTGTACTCTCCCAGGTCCAGGGTGATGGGCAGAGGTGGATGGCAACTGACCAGGCACCCTGAGATTCAGCAGTAAAGTGGGACACTTCAGCGCCCCCAGGGGTTTTTTTGGGGCCTACCACTTCCTCTTCTAACAGCTGTCGCTATCACTGACGGGTCAGGTAATACACATCATGGTCTTAAGGCGCACAGACATTTCCACCTACTTTTGGGGGGGGGACAGGTGCGTCTTAGGGAGCGAAAAATACAGTAATTTACCATTTTGGTTGAAGTTTGCTATAGGTTTTTTTAAAGCATGTTTTAGCTTAATTAAGACATTTTCTTTCTATACCTAGTTTACTAAGAATTCTTTAATTCATCTCAAATGTTATCAAATGCTTTTTCTGCATCTCTTGAAATAAGAATGATTATTTCTCCCTCAGTCTTTTAATAAGATGAATTACATTGATCTTCCAATGTTTAATCTGGTATTTCTGGGATAAAAGTGATATATTACATTTTTATATATTTCTTGATTCAAATTTATAATATACTGCTTAAGATTTTTATATCTATATTTATGAATGAAATTGGCCTATAGTTTTGCTTTTTATACTGTCCTTGACAGATATTGATATCAAGCTATTGATCTCACAATATAAGTTGGGAAGTGTACTGGGTTGAATGATGTTGACCTAGAACCTGTGAATGTGACCTTATTTGGAAGAAGGGTCTTCCCAAATTCATTCAAGCAAAGATGAGTTCATAAGTGAATTCCGGTGGGTTTATATTGATTTTTATTTCCAGGGATATAAGACCAGAGAAATGTGGGCATAGGGGAGAAGGCCATAGGAAGACAGAGGTAGATGAGGGAGTGACACAGCAAAAAGCCAAGGACAACCACGGATTGCTAGCAACCACAAGAAGGCCTAAGAGGCAAGGAAGGGCTCTTCCCTAGTCTTTGGAGGAAGAATGGCCTTGCAGATATCTTTATTTTAAATATTTAGCCTCCAGAACTTTGAGAAAATAAATTCATTGTTTTAAGTCCCCCAGTTTGTAGTCCTTTGTTACAGCTGGCTCAGGAAATTAATAAAGAAAGTGTTCCCTCTTCTTATTCTCCAAAATATTTGTGTAAATTAGCATATCATTTTCCTTGGCTTTTCAGTAAGAGCTTGCCAATGAAGTCATCTGAGGGTGGAATTTACTTTGTTAAATTTTTGATTACTGATTTAATATATTTAATGGTCATAGACTATTTGAGTTTTCCATTTCTTCTTGAGTCAATTTTAGTAGGCTATCATCTTCCATTTGTTCATATCTTCATCATCTTTGTTAATGGCTACAGTATCTGCAGTGATATCTCTTTTGTCATTACAGTATATACATTGTAGTGCTGTTTGTTTTTTTTGGTTTTTTTTAGTCAATTTTTGTAGGCTATCATCTTCCATTTGTTCATAATATCTTCATCATCTTTGTTAATGGCTACAGTATCTGCAATGATATCTCTTTTGTCATTATATACATTGTAGTGCTGTCTTTTTGTTTTGTTTTTTATCAATCTCTCCAGAGGTTTGTCAATTTCATTAGTCTTTCAAAGAACTAACTTTTGATATTCTTGATCCTCTTTTAATTCACATTTGTTTTCTCTCATTAATTTTTCTTCTTCTTTTTTAATGATTTACTTTTGTTTTTGACAGGGAGAAAGACATAGAGAAGGGGGGAGGGCTGAGAGCAGTCTCCATAGTTGCACATCATTAGTTTTCACTGTAGTTTCACCCCACAGATGGATGCAGGACTGTGCAGGGTGGGAACCAGGCCTGGGGCCTCCATGCATGGGAGGCATGCCCCGCGAGCTAGGGGCCTCCCACATGGGAAGCACATCTGGGGCAGAAGCTGAATCGGGGGCCTCCCACAGTGAGAACCAAACTGGGGGCACACCCCAGTTCAGCATATGGATCCACACAGGCCAGGGCCAGGGTACAATCCTCACACCCTGGGGCTATAAGACGAGTGCTCAACCTGTTGAGCAATCCTGGCATCCTCTTCTTTATTATTTTCTTACGGTATTTCTACTTCATTTGGATTTGTTTTACTGTTTGTTTTGTTAGTTCCTTGATATAGATGTTTTTAATTATTTTCATTATTATTATTATTATTATTGAGAGGTCACAGAGAGGAGGCGGGAGGGCCTAGAATAGCCTCCATAGTTGTACTTCATTAGTTGCGACACTGTTTCATCCCACATGGGTGGACGTGGGGCTGCATGGGGCAGGACTGAACCAGAGCCTCCCATGTGGGAGGCGAGAAACTTCACATTGAGCCATATCAGAAGTTACCAGTTGCATTGCAGTTCAGCATGTGGGGTTGCACGGGCTCGGGGCAGGAATTGAACCCTGGACCCTACAATTTCAAGGCAAGTGCTCAATCACTGAGCTATCCCAGCATTCCCTTGATACAGATGTTTGGCTCATTATATTAAGGTTATTAGAGATTAATTTCATTTCTAAACATATGAGAATTTCCAGTTATATTTTTGTTATTGATTTCTAGTTTAATTGCACTGCAATCAGAGAATGTATTCTAAATAAAATTTAGTGAGATAAGCTTTTATGTTCCAGTATCTGGTCAATTTTTGTAAGTGTTACAGATTTTAAAAGAATGTGTATTTTGTAATTGTTGGGTACATTGTCCTATATAAATCCATGAAATCAAATTTGATCATTTGTAATGCTTTTCTAGGAAAATAACTTTTTCTGCCCTGAATTCTAACTACACTCTTTCTCTTCTGTCTCCTTACTGATAAAGAAATATCAAGTTCTCCATAATTCTGATCTCTCTCTCCATGCCTCAAAGTCACCATCTTGGGCTTCCAACCTTAAGTTTTCAAACAGTTGATTAAGTCATTTAATAGCTAGCTAATGTTTGGTGTACTATTCTAATCTTTCTCAGGCTCAGCTTTCTCATTCAGAAATAGATTATAGGAGTTACTGAGAATTAAAATATAGTAAGTACAAAAATACTACTATTTTCATTATTAATAAATAAATAATCTACATAGTACTAGTCCATAGCAGGCAAGATAAATGATATCTATTATAATCATTACCATTTTTATATTTATTTATTGTTATGATTCCAATATCTATTTCTTCTTAAGCTACCTTTAACATACATTAAATTCCTCTGGCTGTAGTAAGATTACATGTGACTTTGTCAAAGGATATAATATATTCATTTGAGAAGAGAAAAGGGGTCACTAATACCACTGAATCACCATACAGACCCTTTTACCCTATTTTGTCAATATTTTTTCATCTTCACAGAATAATGCAATAAAGAGTGGCATGGTCACTGAGATTGGTAGTTATCAGAAGGAAAATGAACCCTATTTCAAGACTCTGTGAAATAAAAAATAACATTTATTGAATATCTTCTGCATGCAGGCTCTGTACTAGAGGCTTTCAGGTAGGTTACCTGAAATTGCACAAAAGAACCATTAACATAGATAATACTGTATCTACTATATAAATAGAGAAATTGAAGTTCAGGAATTTAAGGGAATTTGCTCAAGTTCACATAGAGTGGCGATAATATACAGAGCAGGTATGTACCAATAGGTATATACTAGCAGGTATAATAGGTATCAAGCCTGCAACTAAATGTCTTCCAAAGGTCCAATCCTATAAAAAAGAGAATATGGACACTCTTCTCTGGGTCTCTCTTGTGATTCCTGTCTCTTTCTCCACAGTGTTTCTCAATCCCACTCAAGTCTCCCGTATCTATTACCAACATTAAGGTATTATCCACAGGCATAGCTAATGCATTACAGATCTCAGTCTATGGTTGGATTCCAGAGATTACCGGAGAGAGCTACACACTGGTTACCTGCAGAGAATTTGCCATCTGCTCCACAAATCACAATGGCTTTTACTGTAGAGTCTGCTATTGCTTTCTGTAGTCCCTCTCTTAATCCATTGAGTACAGCCGCACTAAAAGAAAAAAAATTATGTGAAGCATTAGACAGAATTCGATTTCTGAATAAACTAAATGTCATCAAATCAAATTTGTGGCTTGTGACTAGCATTTTTTTAAAGCAAAGAAATAGAAAGGAAGAAAAAAATAGAATATATCAAATTATATAACAAGAATAAGTTTTGTTTCACGAAACTTAGTTTTCAGTTATATATTTGTGTGTGTGTCTTAGGTTGTTATGTGAAACATTAAATTTCATACCATGTGAATTACAATAAAATAAAGTGTGAAAGCCCTTGGGTTGGGAGATAGGCCTAGTAATCAGGCATGTCCTGCATTTGTAAAGAGGGCATTCATCTGAATTGAAGGAAAAATGGCTGGCTGAATGACTAAAGGGGGATTTAAACTATTATATTCAAAATAATATTCAAATAAGAATCTCGCAGATAGATCATGTTCCACATAAAATTAGAAATAGGAAGCAGAAAAGGGAGGAAAAAAAACGAGTAGGGAGAGAAAACTACAAAGCAAAAAAAAAAAAAAATTCAGGGGAAGCTGGGATGGCTCAGCGGGTTAAATGCTCACTTTGCAGCCCGGGAGCCTGAGGACGGAATCCCAGCCCCGGCCCATGCGGACCCACATGCTGAACTGGGGTGTGTGGGAGGCTCCTGGCCCAGTTCCTGCTACGCAGCCCCGTGCCCACCTGTGGAGTGAAAATATATGAAAAACTAATGCTGTCAACTATGGAGACTGCTCTGGGCCCTCCCCCTTCTCTCTGTCTCTGTCTCTCTGTCAAAAAAAAACCCAATAAAAATAATTTTGTTTTTTTTAATTTAGGAACTTGTTAAACTGGATGAACATGTTGGGATGCACACCTAAAACAGAACTTCAGAAGTAGACAGAAAAAGGAGCAGGAAAGCATTTATTCCCAAGTGGGGGAAATTTTGATGAATCTGAAATAAAGCCTGAGAGCAGCAGGGCCTGTGCTAGGAGCTTAATAATTATGATAGAAATAACAATAGCTAACATCTATTAAATGCCAATTTATGATCTCCAGCTTTTAAACTTCACAACAACTTTTATGAGGTAGATAATATTTCTCCAGCAAGGCGAGTGCAGGGGGTGTAGATTAAATACTATAACCATTAAAAAGTTATTTAAAAAAGATCCCTCGATTTGGGTATTAAACTCTAGAATATGTTCCCTCAGGTTCTTGATTGGGCACAGTTTCCCATTATGGGCAGAGGTTGAGGCAGACAGTCCTAATATATAATAATTCTAATTAGAATACCAACAGGTCCAAAATTGATATGCAATCATATTACTTATGTTTTTCTTCATCAAAACCAAAATAACAAATATTTTGCTTTTTTTTTCTTTTTGCCTTTTTTAAAAAGATTTATTTTATTGTTTTTGACAGAGACTGAGAGAGACAGAGACAGAAAGAAGGGGGAGGGCCCAGAGCAGTCTCCATAGTTGAATTTCATCAGTTTTTGATGTAGTTTTGTTCCACACAGGTGGGCAGGGGCTGCACAGGGCAGGACATGGGCTGGGGGCCTCCCACATGGGAGGCACACCCCCTCAAGCCAGGGACCCAATGTGGGGTGGGGGGGCAAGAGCCTAACTGGGGGCCTCCCACATGGGAAGAACACCACAGTTAAGCATATGGGTCTGCACAGGCCGGGGCTGGGATTTGATCCTCGGTCCCCAGGGCTGCAAAGCAAGTGCTTAATCCACTGAGCAATCCCAGCTTCTCCTATTTTGCTTTTTTCTGAGAATGGCAAGTAAGTGATCATCCTTGTGTGGTTTTATTCCTGTAATCTTTTTTTTTTTTAAGATTTATTTTTATTGTTTTTGACAGTGAGAGAGAGAGAAGGGGGAGGGCCCAAAACAGTCTCCATAGTTGCACATCATTGTTTTTTCCACCTGGTTTCATTCCACAGGTGGGCTGCACAGAGCAGGAACTGGGCCAGGGTCTTCCCAAGTGAGAACCGAACTGGAGGCACTCCCCAGTTCAGCATATGGGTCCACACGGGCCGGAACCGGGATTCAATCCTAGGCAAAGTGAGCGCTTAACCCACTGAGCCATCCCAGCTTCCCCATATTCCTGTAATTCTTATGCATTATTAAATGCAATCATTCATCTTTAAAATTATAATATTAATATTAATGATGAAATCAAATCTGATGATAGGACAAAATTTCAGTTAAAATTAGCAAGGTCTTCTCTTTTTTTCTGCAGCAGCATGTGATAAGGCTTTTAATTAAAGGTCTTTCTCTCTATTCTTTATATATTCATGGTAAATTGTAATTTCTTACTCCCTGTGGATGGTGGCTCTTTACTGTGCTGATCGATCATATACTTTTTCCAGAGATATGGGATAACCAAACCTATATAATAACTTCATTAACTTCCAAAAAAGTAGCATTAATCTGGCTTTTTAAAATAACGCTGTAAGTGCATTGCACAATCTGGGTTAAGAGAGTTTAATGAAAAAGGTATTCCACGATAAAATAAAAGAAGATAAAGCACAGTAGTTTTTCAGAAAATGGTATTTAATAAGCTTACTCTGACCTGGATCTTCCACTGAAGCACTAAGGCTGTGAGGTTTAAAACAGATGAGGAGTTGTAACTATATTTGGGGGGCCAGGGCACAATTCTCCTTTACTCACTGTATTGGAAATGGGGACCTTCACTGATATTTAATAATGTGAAGGCACATTGTCAGATTCCTAAAGCTTGTTTTAGTCACACGGGTAAGAGTTGCTTGGGTTGGAAAGTGAGGGATCAAGTCCAGCCAGCACTGAACTGAGACCTTTGGAACATAAAGTACACTGAGAAGTCAACGTTGCAAACAATCTGAAGGGTTCAGCACGAAGTTGGCATGGGCACACTCGGTTAGAGCCCAGCTCCCCCGCTTCGTAGCCAGCCGTCTGCCTCAGCCTCAGTTTCCTCTCCAGGGAAATGGGCACCGGAGTTTTCTGAGATTAACCAATCGGGCCAATGCTATAAGGCCCTGGCAATGGCGTCGTTCATTTGAGTCAGCACCTTTCTCCGTTTAAACCAGGAGAGTCAAAGCCCCCAGAGCAAGCAGGAGGGGAAGGCCCCTCGGTCCCCAGGACGGAGGCAACCCAGCCCGTTACCTGATCGCGTTGACCGGCGGGTTTCGGAGGCGAATCAGCGCCAGGCAGTTCCGCAACCTTGTGTACTCAGCCATGTTCCCCCGTTTGCCGAGGTCGCCTCCGCCTCCCGCCGCAAAGTAAGGCCACTTTGTCCCGCGAGGAGGGGCTCCCGCTGGGCCAATAGGAAGTCAGCGCCGCCTCCCGCTCCCAGCGGGCCCGCAGCACCGACGCCCTCCTACCCGCAGCTTGCTTCCCCGTCCCCAGCTCCGCGCTCTGCAGATGCTCATCGGCTCAAATTACTGCCTCCCCTCCCTGCCTGCTCTCATCACAACGCAGATCAATGTGGACGATGGGAAATGGACTTGCCGGCAAGTCGAGGTTTGCAACCTCCTGGCCCAGAGGCACTGGCTTCCCTGGACAAATTCTGAGTTCACTGAGTTGTGGAGCTGTCCTCATCACAGTGTTCATCTTCCCGATCCTTACAGACATCTGGGGCCTGACAGTTACGTGCTATGACACAAAACTGGGACGTAAAACACACGCATCGTGCACTCCACCTAAATGGGCATGCTACATACTGAACTGAGTACAGTACCGTCATGCCGCAACCTAGTGAAACCAGAGTTTCTTGTCTGCCCAGTGCTCCTCTTTTCTCTTCTCCCATTCTTTAGGATTGTGACTTATAATACTTAATTCATCCATGAATTGTGCACCTATTATGTGCTAGGCCTCGACAAGAGGCTAAAGTAAGGTGACCAGATTTTAACATTGGTAAAGCGGGACACTATTGACGGGGGGGAAGGGGGTTCTTGATTAAAAATTTGGTCTGTCTCCCACCATTCCCTAGCTTGTCATGCATTCTTTCCAAAAATCGGGACTTTATTAAAACGCCGTGGGACACGGGACAAATTGTTAAAAATCAGGACTGTCCCGCCAAAAGCCGGACGTCTGGTCACCTTAGACTAAAGGTAAACAAGGCCCAGACCCATTCCTCTTGGACCCAGGTTTCTCTAGATGCAGTTGGCCCCTGGTGGTCTCCACAGCCTGTGCAGTAGTCTGGAAGTTTCAGAGGTAAAAAACAACTGAAGGAGTTTGTTCGCTGGTGTTTCACAAATTTTAATAAATGATTAAGGACTTTGACCTTTGGTCTATTCTTGGTCTCTAGGGAAACCCTGCCATGTCATGCTAGCAAGTTTGAATGCCTTCGCAGAGGCCCTGGAGGCAAGGCATAACAGCTCTGAAGGGCCTGAAACTCCTGGAGCAAGAGGTCAGGAGGCCTGCTGCCATTTTGAGCCTGTTTCTCATTTTTACCTTGAAGGTGTCAGACACAAGTCATTTCTCACCTAGCTCCCTAGTTTCAGTTGAACACAGAACTTTCTGCTTTGAGCCTCCCAACCCCTGCCCCTTAGATACAGCTGCAAACTTTCATAAATTTTAAAATTTAAGAGGACACCCACTCTCAGATTTCTGTAAGTGCTGACCCTGCCCTGCTACTCAGCCACAGAGGGACTTGCAGTTCCTGTCATCTGTCATCGAGCCCCTCCTGTTTGGTGTCTTCCTGTGAGACTAGGGACACAGGAAGCTGATACCATGCTGATCTTTCTTTTGCTGTCCATGTAAATAATAAATTGTCTAAATATTTTGGGTTCCTATGAGCCAAATCTTAAGTGTGGCAAGCCAGTTCAGTAGATGCCACCATGCTGCTGCTGGCAGACCACTTGACCATTGACAGTTCCTAGATGATTGTGATGAATTGTTGTATTCTTAAATAGTATTCTTTAATTTGTCCCAGTAAGTGCTACTTAACAGGATGCCTTTCCTCTGTACTAAGGCACTTTCACATCCCTTGCATGTGACTGCTTTTGCATTAAATAAGTCATTGCCTTTGCTGTCATTGTGTTACAATTCATGAAAATAGATCAGTTGCTCAGAAGTGGTTCATTAAAGCACAAAAGAAAAAAAAGAATGTAAATAAAAAATTTTTTGTGCTACATGGGGATGCTGGGACAGCTCAGAGGTTGAGCACTTGCCTCAAAATCGTCAGGTCCAGAGTTTGATTCTCGGCCAGGACCATGCAACCCCATATGCTGAACTGCAGCCTCCCTCACTGGTAACCGCAGGGATGGCTTATCAGTGAAGGTTCTCACCTCTCGTGCGGGAGGTCCCTGGTTTGGTTCCCGCCCCTTGTGGCCCCACATCTACTTGTGTGGAATGAAACCATGTCACAACTAATGATGTACAACTAATGATGTACAACTATGGAGACTGCTCTAGGCCCTCCTCCTTCTCTCTCTCTCTTTCTCTCTCACCTCGCAAAACAATAAAATAAATCTTAACCAAAAAAAAATTTGTGCTACAGAATACAAATATTTACTCAGTAAGAACGGAGATGTCTACTTAAACCAATGTAGGCTTTCCCTGCATTAGTGATCTATCAGTACTGGAACCTGACAAGGTTGGGAAACCTCATTGGACAGTGGCATGAGGCCATCAAAACTGACATCTCTGGTAAACCAATCAGGTTTTCCCAGAACAAATGCAAAACATTGCTTGCCAACTGGAGTGATAAAATCTCTCACAGGTTTTTTTCCTACGTCCTTTCTCCTATTTTTATGGGATACAAATGGGCACAAGGCCCCAGAGGAGGATAAAGCCAGAAGTAGAAGTTTGACTTCCCTAATGATTTAGTGACTGGAACCAACATGGACTATTACAGGAGAAAAAAAAGAAACTGGAGTGTGCTAAACCTGTCCTAACTAATCCAGTGAAGAAATGAGCAGTGAATGTACTTGGCTGACACTTAAGGAGCAGAGCAGCTTACATAAGTGTTGAAATAAAAGATGATATTATATATAAATAATTTCTTCTCTATAGTCATAATATTAGTAAATGACGATTTCTATAATTTCAAGTGGCTTGCTCAAGTGTTGAGTCTTGGAGGTACAAGTACATGCACATATATTCAGTGTCTTAGTGATGAAGATAAGCTAGTTATCAGGATTCCTAAAGAAGAGCCAACTGTGGTAATAATGACCCCTCATCCTTATTATCTTCACTGGTTGAAGTAAGTCCTTAGGACTTTCAACTCCCTGATTCTTCTCCTTTTGTTATCAGAAGTAATTACTCCCTGATTTTACTTTTGTTATACATTGTAATAGAATGATTTTTCATCAAATATTTGATAAGATAGTAAGTCTATCTTAAGCCTACTCTTTTTAGGCCCTTTCTCAGGAACCATCATTTCTCATATGATAAGTAAGGTATTTCTATTTCTTCACTATATTGGTTGTGTGGGGCATTCTTCATATTTGTGAATGGCCCTTTAATTAGCATCTATTCTCTGTATTCTGTACCTATCATCAGTCAAGTCATATTCAGATTTCCTTAACCATATTTACTCTCTTTTTTCTTATCCTTAAAAACATTTTTTCCTTTTACTTTTTTTTAAAAGATACTTAATTTTTTATTGATATATCTCACATACCATACAATTCACCTTTTTAAGGTGTACATACAATTCAGTGATTTTTAGTATAGTCATAAAGTTGTACACCATCACCACTCTCTAATTCCAGAACATTTTAATCACCCCCCCAAAGAAACCCTGTACTTATCATTCTCTTTTCTCCTTATCCCCAAGCAACCACTAATTTACTCTAATAGAGACAATAATCTGTCTACAAATTTGCCTATTCTGGACATTTTTGTATACATGAAGTCACACAATATGTAGCTTTTTGTGTCGGTTTCTTTCACTTAGCATAATATTTTAAAGATTCATATATGTTGTAGCATGTATCAGTACTTCATTCCTTTTTATTACTGAATAATAGTTCATTGTATATATATATCACATTTTGTTTATTCATTCATCGGTTGATGGATATTTGGCTGTTTCCACTTTTTGGTCATTATGAATAATGCAACATTTTGTGTACATATTTTTGTGTAAATTATGTTTTTAATTCTCTTGGGTATATACCTAGAAGTAGAATTGCTTGCTTATATGGTAACTTTGATTAAATCTTTGAGGAAGTGCCAAACTGTTTGGCATACAATACACACAGCAATGTATGGGGTTTCCAACTTCTCCACATCCTTGTCAATACTTATTGCCCATTTTTATTATTATTTGGCTAGTTGTTCTTAAATATGAGTTATATTGTATCTTTCTTTATCACCAAGCATGGATTTCTCCCATTTTGAGTGAATGCACATTTAGAATCTGTCTGGTTTATGAAAGCCACTAAGTAATTAATCATACTATTAGCCATTATTTGTCTTATGTTCCTTTAAGGTGAATCAAATTGAATTGTCTTTCCTCTAGGATTATAATTTCATATGCTTTGAATAGCAAACAGGATTCAAACTAATATACCACACATTGCTAAGGTCAAAGTAAAACAGGTTGGCATAGCTCAGACCACTATTAACACAATCATCAAATATTCTAGCATCTGTTATTTATTTCCAGATTTTCACATCAAAGTGCCTTGATTTTAAGCCTGGAGATTATGCAGATGTGATTACAGCTTTGAGAAAACTTAAGGAAAAGGAAAGGGGGCTGGAAGACTAAAGAGAGGCAAATGTTTTGATTTTTGAATAGGCAAAGATATAATAAAAGATGTAGACTGGTGAGTTTAAATCGATACCTTATGCAATGTTAGAATAATCTATTAAAGAGGCGGTTTGTAAAAAGCAAATTGTAATCATCAAAGATATATTATGTTTGCTGAGAACACGATATGCTAAATTCATTTTTAGTTTTTGAGAGGATTAGCATTGGAAGTTAAAATAAATGTTGTATTGAGATTCCTAGGGAGATTTAACAAGTTTAGATAATGAAATCCTTGTAAATATGATGTGTGTGATTTCATAACAATGTTATATGAATAAATACTTGACCAATCATATTCTGAGTAGTTACGTGTGCGAACCACTGCTAATGAAGTATGAGCAAAAACAGACATGGTACCCACACTCATGTTGCTTGCTTTATGGTATTGTGAGATAGTAGATCTTAACTGAGGGAGTGAGGGGGAAGAAGCATGTATTTTGAAAATATACTCATCTGGCACTTTGGGAGATTTGGATTCTGGGTGGACTCAGAAGTTTAAAAAAAACTCCCTAGGGAATTTTAATGCACATCCTTGGTTAAGAAACTCTCACGAGGGAAGCCTTCGGTAGTTCACTGCACTGTTCTTGACTTGATTCTGCCTTGAACTATATTATTTTTCAAACTGAGCAACTAAGAATGTCAGGACAATTTTATATATGTTTGCATCATATAGTTGTTCATGTTATAATAGAATTAAGTGAGAGAAATTATTGAGGAATTTTCCTGCTGCTTTTTGTTTTATCCACAAATTGATACAGTTGAATTCTAGATGAGTCTGTGTCGATGAGACCTAAAATATAGACATGGCTTTGTAATTGTCATTGGTGCTGTTCAAAATTATTCTTGTTTTTTTCCCCCTTTTGCCATGGTAGGATTGCACTTTCCTACCCACTTGAAATAAGTGAGATCGTGTGACATTTCTGTGTCCAGTAAAATGTGAGCGGAAGCAATTGTGCTTCATTCACCCTATTCTTTTTTCCCTCTGGCTTGGCTACTGGCAACGTTTAAGACAGTGGTTATTCAATCAGCCTGGGTTCCTGAGTGACTACAATGAGCAGACGCAGACTAATCTTGGAGCACAAGAAAGAAATTAATCCTACTTGTTTTAAGACATTTAGGTTTGGGGGTTGTTTATTTACTGTAGTATTACCCTACCTATCCTAACTGTTACAGAATTCTAGAGTAAGTTTGTAACAGAATGACAAGTAATGATGACTAATGTGAAGCCTAATTTTACAGTTGAAAAGATAAAAATTGTAAAAAGTAGAGTTTCCCATCCAGAAATTAATGTCTATTTTTCTCTTTTCTAGACTGAAAATCACCTTGGAATTGCTGAATGTGTGTCCATCCCCTCAGTGTGCATAGTGTGTAGATATGTAAATGAACTGCTACAGCCACTTGCCACCTCAAGGGAAGCTGGCCATAAACTAAAACGGATGCTACTGAAGGCAGAGCAAAAAGGGAAATAAATAAGGGTCTTGAACTGAAGTGATGAAGTAACCAACCCTGATGCCTGTCATAACAGTCCAGTTACAGAAGTCAATATATTCCCTTCTTGTTTAAGCAGGTTTGTATTGTATTTTGTGAAAGATGTGAAAATGTGCTGCCCAGATTCCCTTTTGAGGAAGAACTCGTTGCTCAACTCTGCCAGGTTTGGTTAACAGGCAATCCCAGCTGTCAGCTTCTCCCAGGTCTACCTCAGCTGCAGGGAGCCACCTTGCTTGGGATCACACACTTACTGGGCCGGATTGTATCCAGTATAAAGGGCTGGCATTTCAGCCTGACACAGGATACTCCCAGGGCCAGTACTTACAGCTCCCTCCCAGTTTGGCTGATGATTCCTTAGATTTGAATAGCAAATCAGCTTTTTTCAGTTGAGAGCGGAGGTCTTGATGGTGAATCTGCTTTTACCTTATTAACACCTTGAGACAGATTCAGGGAGTTGGGGGAAGTAGTGAACATTCTGAGACTCACTTCTGGTTCTAGCCCTGCCATTAATGTATGACTTTTAGTCAGTTGCTTCTTTGGATCCAATTTACCCTTCTTGTAACATCAAGAGGTTAACTAAGTGATTGTCTCTAACATTCTTTCCGGTTCTAACATTCTGTGATTATTTTTTGTTCTAAGGATAAATCCTCAGCTAAGTGTGTTGCCTTCTTTTTCCTGGATTGGCTTCCTTCCTTCTATAATGTAAGTATCTCCATGTTTTTGAGAACAGGGCCTGGGTTTTATTCATTCTCCCAGTATGTAGCAAAATAACCAAGTAGGTGATTTCAAGTAGAGTTGAAGTTAGTTCCTATTAACATTCCATCTTTGGTGGAGGAACTCATAGTTCCAAGAAGGAAGGGGTCAAATATCATTAATTAACCACTTAATTAAAAGTTGAGGGTACAAAGGATAACAAGAAAATCAGCTCCAGCCTTCATTACAACTGTAATGTTCCAACAGGGAACAAGAGAGCGCTTAACAGTTAACCCTCATTGTGTTCTTTCATATGTTATATATCTCAAGTAATACACACACACAACAAACCCATGTTCTAGGTCAGGGGTGTCTAACCTTTTGGCTTTCCTGGACCATATGGTAAGAATGTCTTGGGTCACACATAAAATACACTAACAACAGCTGATGAAGTTAAAAAAAAAAAAAATCTTACAATGTTTTAAGGAAGTTTACAAATTTGTGTTGGGTCACATTCTAAACCACAGGCTGCAGGTTGGACAAGCTTGTTTTAGGTTCTACTATTTTCTGTTTCACACTTGAGCAGACAGTGTTCTGAGTTAAGTAACTTGCCTATAGGTAACACTATCACAAGTGAGAGGCAGACTGGAAACTAGGCAGCATCACCACAGAGCCAGCACTCTCCTGTGTAGAAGAATCAGACAAATCACAAGAACGGTCTTGTAATTTCCCCAAAGAGCCTCACGAGTAGGGAGTTCAAGGTACAGAAGGTGCAGAAAAGGAAAGTGATTGCAGAAGGGAAGGCTGCAGAAGCTGGCAAATAAGTTTGGAAAACAAAAAAACGCACTTCTCCGGGCTGGATGACACCGCTGGAGCTTAGGAAAGCAGGCAGAAAAGAATCGGGCGAACAGAATCTGCAGAGCGCAAGATCCCTGGGGGACCAAGGAACGGATCGATACGGGCAGCACTTGGCAGGAACGCGGGCCTGGCGGCGCCGGGCCGGACCTGACGCACAGGAAGCGCCGCCCTGGAGGAGGTGTCCGGCCGTGGAGGGCGTCGCGATGGGCGGGGCCGAGCATCCCTGCATCCCTGGATCCGGGACAGGTAACCTGCGGGCCGAACGTGGGTCCGGGCAAGGGTGGAAGTTAGAGTTGATGGCCCAGCCTTGGCGGGGCCCCGAGCTCGTGCGGGGAGAAGTGGATCTCGCAGTCGGGGGTGGCTGGGGTAAAGGCTCCTTGGTGTGGGACCCCCTGGGGAGGTAGGGCTACGAGGAACTTTGCGAACGGGGACATGAGGGCCGAGGTCGTCTTCTAGGAATCGGTCATGGCTGGGGGGTCATTGGCGCCCGGGGATGGAGAGATGGAGCCTGGGCACTGCGATGAGCTGACCTAGAGTTCGTTTCCAACTTAACCTGCCTGCGCCTCCAATCCCCAATCCCCGTTCTGCTAGTAGGGGACAGGGACTTCTTGTTTCACCCAGGACTGTGCCTTGCTACTATTAGGCATTCCTTCGATACTGTCCAGTGAATGAATGAATGAATGAATGAATGAATGAATGAACATGCGAACCTGAGTCTGGCTCCGACTTCTAATGTACAAGTGACTCCAGCGTAGTTTGCTGACCCCTGCTATGAGGATGCCATTGCAGTGGAGAGAGATCCAGGGCGATTATGTTGTTTTATGGGTATTGAAATTTAGAGATGTGTCTTTATTTATATATATTTTTTTCTGGAGTGGGTAGAGAGGATAAGGCGATTAATTTGGCTTCTTTTAGGTTCTTTTACTTTTCTGAGAAGAACTTCCAGGTGAATGACAGAGGAGAGGAGTTGGCCATCAAATGATAAGTTACATTTGTAGCACTGAGCTTCTAATTCATGTTCCAAGTGCTTTCTTTTCATAAATATGAACTTACTTTCCCTTTTCTTTCTTTTTTTTTTAAGATTTATTTTATTGTTTTGAGAGAAGATAAGAGAGAGAGAGACAGAGACAGAGAGACAGAGAAAAGGAGGAAGGGCCCAGAGCAGTCTCCATAGTTGTACATTATTAGTCGTGACAATTTCATTCCACACAGGTGATGTGGGGCCACGCAGGGTGGGAACTGAACTGGGGGCCTCCTGCATGGGAGGCAAGAACCTTTGTCGCTGTCTCAGCGGTTACCAATTGCGCCACAGGTCAGCATATGGGTTTGCGCAGGCCAGGGCTGGGATTCGATCCCTGGACCTCGCAGTTGCAAGGCAAGTGCTCAACCTGTTGAGCTATCCCAGCACCCTCTACTTTCCCTTTTCTTAATGTTTTTTTTTTTATATATTGGGGTACTCCTTAAATTCAAGATGTAAATGAAAATTATTTCATAACAAAGATGAAAATTGTAATTTATAAAAATCCAGTGAGAAGTTTCACCTGGTGTGTTCACTTCTTCCAAACAGTTGTAGGAAGCCTCCAAAAGAACAAATCCCTGAAGATCAAATT
The DNA here is from genome assembly GCA_004027555.1 of Craseonycteris thonglongyai. Classification (NCBI taxonomy): domain Eukaryota; kingdom Metazoa; phylum Chordata; class Mammalia; order Chiroptera; family Craseonycteridae; genus Craseonycteris; species Craseonycteris thonglongyai. The sequence continues at coordinate 17,830 of PVKE010017064.1, forward strand.
GTGTCCTTTGTAAAGTATTTATTTGTTTAGGTGTCTTAAATGTGATGAAGAGTGTGCATAAACCTAAAGAACAAGTGGTGTAACCCGATTGTTTTTGGTTATCAGGTTGTGCAATTCATCTGGGCAAGAATCACTATTTAGATGCAGTTTCATGAGATGCTAATTTAGTGTATGGGCTTCATGCTATCTAAGGAGATAGTAGTTCCTAAGAAGTTTTAGAATCTTATTAGATAGGATGTAATGGAGTAGGAAAACCTAAGGAATTTTAGATTAAAAAATCTAAGATGTTCTTTAAAATAGGCTGAGAAAAATAAAAAGTAGATATGTCAATACATATTGAAGTCATTTATATTTTAAAAATTTGCCTGGCTTTCAAACTTATTTTCCCAGTGTCTGGAAATTGTTGGAAACCAAATCATCTCCATCTATGGAGTCACCTTACTATGGTGTCACCTTTACAATACATACAGTTATGTTACAAAGTAAGGTTTTGAGATCCTCTAAATTTACATTAATGTTAATGTCTTACTTAAAAATAAGTCTAATTTTGCTACCTCAATCTTCTGTTCAATGTCATACATCTAAATGTCTATGTTCACAATAATAACCATTATAACTATTATAATAAATTGGTATCCAAGTGGTAACTTAGGTGTGTGCATTGACATTCTGGAGCTTTTCAGTTTTGCAGAACACTGCTATCTATGGACTCTAACATGGACTTCATTTAAAGAAATCCACGGACCATTAATGGACAAAAACATGAATCAAATTGTCTTGTGGCATTCAAATCCTAGCATTTTGGGAAAGGTAAGTTGCTGACTATGTTTTACATGAGGAATAGGGTAGCTCAGGATTGATCTAGGAAATTGTAGGATTGTGACTGAAAGTTATAGGCTGAATCTCTTTGAATTATGTTTTAATCTAGACCTTCCAGAGAGAGGTTGAGGCAATCATTACTATTTCCCTATAAAATCAATCAGAAATTAAAGAGATTAACAAGGTATGTTATTCCTAGAAGATTACTGTTCTGCTTTCTTTTTTTGGGTGATCTCCTTTCAAAACTTTAGAGTCTGGTAGATTATATCAACCTATAGATACCCTGTAGAAATGGGACCTCAAATAGTCATTTATGTCACCGCACATCCAACTTTGGTTCTCAAAATAGCCCCAAATCTCCTGGCCAATTTTAAGGGAAAAAAATGTCGGGGGGGGAGGTGGGGTTCCCTTTACCCTGCTTTAGTAGTGCTGTTTTCTTCTCTCTTTTTTTTTCTTTTTCCTTCTTTGTTCTTCATTTTAAAAATCTCTTAGATCAAACCTGTCCAACCCACAGTCTGCAGGACAACTTTGAATGTAGTTCAACATACATATATATTATTTTTTATTTTTTAGCTCATGAGCTATCGTTAATGTTAGTTTATTTTATGTGTGGCCCAAGACAGTTCTTCTTCCAGTGCGGCCAGGGAAGCCAAAAGATTGGACACTTCTGTTTTAGATTATTAATTCTCCTTGCCTTTTATCTTTCTATCCTGGGGGTAAAGTTTCTCTCTTGCTCAATTTTACCTTTCATAGCTTAGGAGTTTGTTAATTTTTAAAACTATAGTGCCAGGTGAGTACTAGACTAATCAGGGAGATCACTTTGTAAATTATATAAATGTCTAACCACTATGCTATATACCTGATACTAATATAAAATAATATTGATTGTCGACTATAATTGAAAAACAAACAAAAAAGAAAGCTCTTCACTTCTAACTTTTCGATAATGTTTGGCACCTTTTAATTACTAAGCATTAGTGATTAGTGATTTCTGGTCTCCTTTGTAAATAAATACACTGGCTTCTTGTTTAGAATTTATTCACTTTTAAACACAGTTCTAGGAATTCATCTTTTGGGTCTATTAGTACTTGCATGCAAAAATTTTATGTAAAGATATTGAGCACGTTATTTAAAATTAAAATTTTTTTTATTAATTTCACATATACAAGAGAACATAATGCTTAAACATTTACAGTCTATTTGACATTTTAGAAAAAACTAGAAATAACCTAAACATCCTTCAACCCAGGTCTGGTTAAAAAAAATACCTTTATACAATGTAGTACTTTGTAGCTGTTGGAAAGATTGAAGCAGTCTATAGGTGGAGATATGGAAAAAATCTCTTAAGATACACTGTTAACTGAGAAAAACAATATAGAACTGTATTTATAGTATGTTTTCATTTGTGTTTTTAAAAGCATACATTTACATATACATGCAAAATTTCTTCAAATAGTGTGTGTGTGTATTTTAGGGCTTCCTGGAAAGTGTCCAGCTATGTAATATGAAAAATAGAGGCATTTTTGGCTGAATTTTTTGGCTGGACAGTTCTTGTATACATACACACATTATTGACAGAGGCACTCCTGGGGAATGAGACTACAGGTCTCAAGTAAGAAGAAGACTCACATTTTTCTGTATACTCTTTCTGATGAATTGAAGTTTTTACTGTTAACATGCTTTTATTTTTATAACACTAAAAAACAAATGAACAGCAAGGCTTTAGGCTAATTTCCTAGTATGGGAGCCTGCTACTATTCCTTATGACTTTTGTCTTTATAATTATTTGCATTATTTAGAAGGAATGGGGTTGTACAAGTGAGTTGAGTTTTTTTTCAGAGCTATATGGAAGGTTAGGTGATATTATAATAGGTTTTTAACCTCAAATTTAGATTATTTCTCTTAAGTGTTTGTAATTAAGTCTTAGTGCTGCCAAGTTCAATACTCGTGTACAATTTATAAGCATGTTGCTGACTTTACCAGATCATAAGGATGTTGTTACTTTCATTTGCAACTAGGTTTGTATTGCATTGGCAAGGTTTTTCTGAGCCTCTCAGTATTACTGAATAGAATGGGCTTTGCTTTGGTTGAACTGCTAATTAGGGATTCTACTCTTTAAACAAACCTTAGTTATTATTTCATTTTGTTCTTGATGTTTAGAACTGGCTTAAGGCAGTTCAAAGAATGCCTTGTTCTTTTAGTAAGCTCAGTAAGCTAGAAAGATCATTTAGATCTATATAGATAACCTCATTCTGTATTGAGGATATTACTTTGAAATTGCTGATTATTTGCTTTGGGACTCAGCAAAAATTTTGGTGAGTTTCACTTCTCTAGCTGTTTTTGTCTTTCCACACTTTCATTGTGAGAAATTTGGAATATAAGTAATAGGTGAATAAATGAGTTACACAAGAAGTTTAATAGTATATTAATCTTCATTTTATTAGTAGAGGGATTTTGTTTGAAACTTGCTTGAGAACAGGCTATGTAAAATAGATACCTATATAAGAACACTGATTATGTTAACTAGTTAAAATCAAATGAAGGTCACTAATGTAGGGGGCTGAGTCATGATTAATGAAATAGAACAAATTATAGTATTAAATGCCAGGTGTTTTATGCCCTATTTTGGCAGAGTATTTTGCTTATAGTCATTGCTGTTAAATAATGCTTAGCTACTTGAGATCCTTGGAATTAATCAAACTGGTCACAAAATGAAAATCATGAGGCAGGATGCTTAGAGTGGGATGCCTTATTCTTGCTAAGAGAATGGAGAGCAATTGAATCCAAAGTTGATTGTGTTTTCCTGAGTCAAGGTGAACATGGTAAAGATGACATATAGAAAGAAAGGAGGTGAAAATGAATGTAAAAATTACATATAAATAGCATAGAATTGGGGAACATACATGTGTATGAGTGTGTCTATGCACATAGGTAGATAACACTACATATGTAAAACATGTACATATATTGTTAATATTTTACCTATATAATATATATATAATCTTCTGGAAAACTAAAAGTTCCAGGTAGGAAGATATCCATTAGTGTAAGAGAAAAAAGTCAATATTTTAAGGATTCAGAGCTGGGCTTGTCATGGGCTAATTCATGATAGTGAGAGCAGCTTAAAGAATTTTGTATGTTTTAAGATCATTCACAGAGTTTAAGTGATGGGGAAGTAACCAAAAACCTGAGAGTGAGAAAATTTAAATCTAACAACATATATGATTATGGTTAAGCGTATCTTTTAAAATTCTGTTTTCTGCTATTTGTTTGGGGGTGGGGTGGGGGGAGGGGAGAACTCAAATTTATTGCTGTTTAATTTGAGCAATATCCATAAGTCCTTACTAAGCATTTCAATTATGTATGACCAAGATGGATTAACTAGATCTTTTAACCTATAATGTACAAAAATTGGTTTTATTATCAGATATACCTTGAAGAACCAAAAAAAAATTTTTTTAATCAATTTTGTGATTATATAAAAGAACAACTATGATGATCTAGATTGAGGGGACTGGGACTACTTTGTTCAGAAATAAAAGACTTTGGAAGAGTTGGAAAAACTCAATATGAGGTATCCTTGTTCTCTGTAATTTGAGGCCAAAATTAATTCTAAATGAGTGAAGGTATAAAACTAGTTAACAGTGTAGCAGAATGTGTCAAGAGGCAGTGACCTCCAGGTCATTAGAGTTGCCTAAGCAGAGTTTGAACATCAGGAATGTTGTAGAAGTTGGCTCATTGTAAGGAAGATTGTATGAAATTAATATGAAAGTCCCTTTCAAATCCTAACATTTTTTATAGTGTAATAAGGTGATTTATTATAGTACATATTCTGTTATCTCTGTATTTAAATACTGATAGCTAACTTGTCTGCTGGTTACTTATTTACCAGGCTCAAGTCACCCATAACCAGGAAGTAAATTTAAAAATTAAACTGAGCCCTCAAATTATAAGACACAAACTATATGCTTTCCTCAGGTCCTTACTCAATTTATTTACTTCTTTTTAGACATAGTTCTAATAGGCTTAATTAACCGGTACATAACTCCACATTATATTAGAAGCAGCAAATTGTTAGTGTGCCAGGCGTTTCTATTAGAAGCAGGTGCAGTGACCAGCAAGGACAAGAAGAAAGTCAGAAAGCAGGCCAACTAATTTTAAAATTGTAGCAACCCAGGCTCATTTGAGTAGATGAAAACAACTCTATGTTAATAGATATTCAAAACGATAACCCTCACTGAACTTAATTTATGTTCAGTATTTTCTATTTAAGAAGAAAATTTGAATTTCAGAAAGATCTCTTCAGTGCGTTTAACAACAAAAGACAGATATTTTGGCATAAAGTGCGTAAAGCAGTGCCTGGCACACAGTACATAGACTCAGGAAATATTACTTGCTATTGTTATTATTAATTTTTAAGAGCTTAATGTTTTCTTTAAAAAATATCAGGTTTATAGGAGCACATAAACAAAAAAGAAACAAGTTAGAATAAGCACAGACAAAACAATGCTGGTTTTCATTTGAATCTATAAAGTGGAATGAATTTTTTCATCGTAAGTTTTTGTTACTTTTTCTCCCTGTTTAAATATTTTCAAACTATAATATTTCTAGTTCAATTCCTTTCTCTACCCCATGAAATCAACTTTGTTTTATGTCCTCTCTTCCAGCAAATTATTTTGACTATGCTTTCAAAGATCAAAACCTTTTAAGACAATCAGATGTCATGGATAGTGATCAAAAAAATTCAGGAAATTATCAATCATTACATCGGTTTGTCTTACTACAGCCAAGGTGGTTCTATAAGAACTCTAAATTCTGTTGCAATATAAAGTGAAGAATATTAATCAAGGAGATAAGCCAATGAGCGAATTTAGCAATTCTGTACACTATATCTTTTTTAAATCTCTTATTTCCTTTTCCTTTTGGTTTTCTCTTTTGGTTCTTTCAGCATGGCATCTAGTGATCTGGTTAATTACTGGCCAAAGAATTATAGCTTTTCAAAATCCTTTAAAAATTTTTTAGACTTGCTAGTAGAATTTTTGTATGTGTTTTGTTTTGTTTTAAAGCATCAAGTACAAGTTTTTGAAGACCCTGGGGCCTACCATCATTACGCATTCAAGATTTGAGTTTGAATAACTTCATCAAGACTTAGATCCTCTTCAAAAGCCTCAAGTCTCATCTATATTAAAGCTCTCCGTTGAACCCTGTCACAAAAGTAAAAGCTTAAAGAGACTAAAATCTTTTAATACATTTATTTTATGTCCTTTTCTCTGATTTTTCTTGTTTTCTTCACCTTTAGGATCTTTCATATTGCTTACATTTTTTTTTTTTTTAGACTAGAGCCCAGGAAACAGTTCTTTCAAAATGAAGATATGCCCTGTAGCCATAAGTCTTCATTGGTAGAGAAGCATAAACATAGTATAAGTTTAGAGTCAGGTCTTTTGTTGTATTCTATAAAAACTGTAGTCAACAATAAGAAAATGAGGATGAAGTGGTAAAACATATTTGAGGTTAGGTTATACTCTCAGAGTCTGTGTGGTTTAGAGAGAAAAGCCTTAACCTAAAAGTTAATGGTTCTTATTCTCTCTGCCTCTTACTAGATATTAGATACCCGGGTTAGTCACTTAACTGCCCTGAACCTTAATTTTATTATAAAGTAAACCTGATCATATTTTCCCTGCCTACCTCATAGGGTTATTGTGAAGATCAAATGAAATAATGTACATAAATAAAAAGGGCTTTTATATAAAATGTGAAATACTGACATAGGGTCCTGTTAACAGTTGCAAGTCATTCCCTCTGTTCTTGGGCCCAGGAAGGTAGATGGTTTAAGCACACTGAAAGCATGCCCCATGTCCAGGCTGGACACATGGTAACAAGACTATGTTAATTTTTGTTTTCTTTGACTATATTTTCTTGTGGGCTAATCTTAAGAAGGAGGAAGACTATAAATTTTCCTAAAATTATAAGTTAGCATTGATAATGCTCTAGAGCTATTATGTATTGTACCATTCATGGTTTGCAACGTTTGCTACTGAGTTGTGACCTGCTTTTTTTTTTTAATGAAAGAACAATGCATCCCACCTGATAAGAGTGAATAGTGTTCTAGCTATATATGTGTGTGAATGTGTGTGTGTTTGTATTTGTGTACTTGGTCATTAAATAAAATGCATCTTTACTATGCATTGCAGTTGCTGATCTAGGAGTATCATTCTAATACAAATGCCTTTCTACTCATTTGGATTATTAAGAGACTGTTTCTTTTCACTTCTTAGTACTATTGGAACAAAGGAATTAAGAGTTAATATCAGTTTGACTTTTGGTCTAATTAGTAAGATATACTTTTTTAAAATTTCAGAGTACAGAGAAAGTCTTTCAGGGTATTTAATATTCTAATATCTACTCTGACAATCAGACTGTTATAGCATTTAAGGTTGGTTCAACTTCATACTGGTAGAAACATTGTATGAAATGTTTTGCTTTTAAAAATTTTTTACTTTTATCTTTCTGGCCTAATCAGAAAAACAAAAGACTCAGTGTAGCACTGTTTGAGGATTCTGTGTTTGAGAATATAGTTAGCATGACTAGGAGTTTCGTGATCTGGAAAAGAGAAAATGTCAATTTTTTTTTCTCTAAATCTAAATAACCAAATTTATAATAATTTAAGATAAATAAACCCTGGGCATTAACTTATTCAACTGTTTTCCTAAAAGTAGATATCCACCATTTTGGTATGTAATAGCATTGATTAGGAATACCTAGGTGAATTTTGTAATATCTATGGACAATAGGGAATCTCTCCTTTCAGGGAGTTCGGTGGTACATTTTCAATTCACCGGCAAAGAATTAATTCTTTAATGTACTGAAAAATTACATTTGGTGCCCTGGCACTACTTATCTAAGCTTGATGGAATAATGTAGAAAATACTGTTTTTTTCCTCCTTACCAAATATATAAATGTATTTAATCCTAGCAACATGAATATTTATCAGATTTAAAATGTTGAATCCACTGCTTCATTTTCCTGGACAGTCATAGCCAAGCTTTGTGCACTGGTAGAAACAGAACCAACTGCATAGCTTGTGCAAACTGAGGCTCTTTTGTGTTTGAGAATTGGCAGCAGTGGCATAAAAGTTCATTATCATGTATGATAAACATTTTGTTGTTCCTTCCCCCAAAAGAATCACATTGATGTTTACCTCTTCTCTATGGAGAGGGTAGGATCTAGCCACAAAAAAAACCCATTTTTTTTTTTAAGTCAAGAAAAGTAGGTAGCCTCAACTACCCTTGACCTTCTTCCTCGACCCTCATGAATCTAATCCATCATAAAATGCTGTCTTTTCTACCTCCTACATATTTTTCAAACTATTCATCTCTTTCTGTTCTCATGTTCACTGCACTTACTTATGCTCCCATAATCTTTGTCTGCACTTGTATAATAGCTCTTGAGTGGTCTCCTAAATTCACTCTTCCCTCCTCTAATCTCATTGCTTTTAGAGTCTTTAAAAAATACAGCTCTAATCTTTTTGGTCTCCTGCTTTAAACTCTTGGTATCTTATTGCCCTTAGAATTCAACCCAAAATCTTCAGTCATTCTTCTGTGCCTACTGATGCCTTTGTTTTTTCCTTCAGGGATTTTTGCAGATCACTTTCTGCTCAGAATGCTCTCTTCCCTCTTATCCCTCATCACTAACTCACTCTTATCACCTTAAAACATATTTTTGTCTTCAAATGCAAAAAGTACTTCTCCACAGCCCAGATTAGATTAGACCACCCTCCCTCAATATTTTCTCATAAATCACCCAGTTCATCTCACATCTAGTATGGTTATAATTATTTGCTTAATTATTTGTTAATATTCTTACCCACAAAACTAAAGCTTCCTGAGGGCAAGAATTTATATGTGTTTTATTTATTACTATATGCCCAGTGCATAGGAAAATCCTAATAAGTTGTAGAAATTCAGTAAATATCTGTAGACAAATTCTTCCCACAACTATCACTCTTTATTTAGACATTTTATGTACTGTAAATTCTTCTAAGTTATTTAACTTCTGTTAAGAACACTCCAATTACTTTTCATCTCACTCCAGTTACAAGCCAAAGCCCTTATAATGGTCTCCTTGGCCTGTGCTCTCTCTCTCCCCTTATCTCTCTATCATTTCCTATCTGTCAGCCCCAGTCACTCTGGTCTCCTATCTGATCTTCAGAAATATAAAGCTTTCCCCTGCCTCAGGAACTTTGTAGTTGATGTTCCCTGGGCCTGGAATACTCTTGCCTTAGATATATATGTGGCTTAATCCCTCATCTTTTCAGATACTTCAGGTCATGATATGTCACCTCCGTAAGGCCCTGTCTGGCCATCTTATTTAAAGTTGTAAACTCACCACCACACCATGGCATCCCTATTCCCCTTCCCTGCTTTGTTTTTCTCCATGGTACTTATCTCTGATTGACATTGTTCACCAGTGTTTACCCCAATACCCAGAATGTGCCTGACACATAGTAGGCACTTAGAACTTATTAAATGAATGAACTTAACAGAGGTGCATATGTGGGACAATGTGACTTATAACTTGCATTGTGGGGACTTAATATTCTTAAATGATTTTTTAAATTGAGTTAAATTAATACATGATTATATGTCAGTTATAGCAATAAAACTGAAAAAAATAGGTTTTTGTACAATCAACAATTGAATTAGGTTGGAGGATTGGAAGTAAAGCTGGCAAATGAGACTTCAAGAAATCTTTCACCAATATAGTATCCAAAATTAGAGTTACATTGTGTGTGTGAAGTTAAATGGGACTTATATAGTTTATGTTTTTCTGCTCGTGGGGTGTGTACTTTCCTAATTGTATTTTGCCTTTTTATGTCTCTTAAAATGGTCTGAGGGGGAAGCCGGGATGGCTCAGTGGGTTAAACGCTCACTTTGCAGCCCTGGGGACCGAGGATCGAATCCCAGCCCTGGCCTGTGTGGACCCATATGCTGAACTGGGGAGTGCCCCCAGTTCAGTTCTCTCTCTCTCTCTCTCTCTCTCTCTCTCTCTCTCTCTCTCTCTCTCTCTCTGTCAAAAACAATAAAAAATAAATCTAAAAAAAAAAACAAACGGTTTGAGAATTGGGGAGACACCTGCAGGCCACAGAAAGAGCAGGGGAAGCCTGCAGAACACCCAGCAAACTGCAGTTTTTCATTAAACAAAGCTAGTATTTTGAGGCAAAAGATGAGACTATTTAGCTAAGTGGTGATCTGCTGGCAAAATGTGTTCTTATTTGATTTCTTCTTCTTTTTTCACCTTTCCATCTTTGACCTGAAGATAAACAGTAATTTTTGAAGTCACATCTTCTATCCTGTCCAATTGAAAGGGGTCCTAAACCAACATTAGACTTTTAGAGCAACAATAGAAATATGCATTTAAAAACAAAAACAACGATGCCAGGTTAGCTCAGCAGGTTGAGCGCTTGCCTTGCAACTGGGAGGTCCGGGGATTGAATCTCGCCCCTGGCCTGTGCAACCCCATGTGCTGAACTGTGGCACAACTGGTAACCGCCAGGATGGTGGTGAAGGTTCTCACCTCCCATGAGGGAGGCCCCCAGGGTAGTTCCCACCTGTGTGGCCCCACATCCACCTGTGTATAATGAAACTATGTCACAACTAATGATGTGCCACTATGGAGACTGCTCTAGGCCCTCCCCCCACCTCCCACCTTCTCTCAAATAATAAAATAAATCTTTAAATAAAATCATTTATGTTTCACATATTTTAAAGAAAAAAATGTGAGGAAACATAATAAGAACATTATAGAACTATTGACATTCTCATATTGAGAAAGTAATTTTACCAAAAGCATTATGAATAACATATTGCTGATTAAATGATTATATTGAGTTGTATTTAATCTATAATTATATATTATTCTAACTAATTTTAAATGTATCAATTGAATATGTTTACATATTTTATTTATTTGCTGAAATTTTGTGTTAATTTTTAAAGAAATCAAACATCTCTTACTTTTGGTATTTAGTAAGTAACAATAGAAAGCCTAAGAACAGATAGAACTAGTGGTGTAAAAATAATGCAAAGGTCATCATATCTTCTAGCAGAAGTGATATAGAAGCAGAAAGATCTTATTTTCAGTGGAAGTGTTGAAGTGGCAGAAAGAAAATACCCCCCAATTTCTTTGCTGACATAAATTTTGCTATAATGAGGACAAAAAATATGTTGTCTTTTAACTCAGTGTTTCCTGTGTTATTTAGAATGTGTAACAGTTAAAAGAGACTATAAACCAAACAGGTTCTGAAATGATGTCGTTTGGAAAAGGCTGCATTATTTTTTGGAAATTTATAATGCATTTTCCAAATTTATATGTGGCCAGATCCCTTTTTTGCTCATAAAACCTTAATAGTCCTTGGAATAGTGTTTCAGGAAATGTTAAAATAAATTTAAAACATATGTGTATATTCACAGATACTACAATAGTATTTGATATATTCTAAAACTGAGTAAATAAATTTTGATTATCAATAAAATTTTTGTCCAATATCTTTAATGAATATAGATGTTAAAATATTAAAATGATTCCAAAACTGGTACATTATCTACTAAGTTGAATGTGTGGTCATTAAATTATTTGTACAGCATTGACATCACCTATCTTTTCCTGGAAACAGTTTCTTTACACCCTTCACGCTTTCCTTGTACTTCTCTGACTATTATCCCTTCTAGTCCTGTCTGTTGGTGCCTCCTCATTTTAGTGACTCTAAACATTGGCGTGCCCAAGAGCTTAAGCCTAGAATCTTACCTCTTTTCTACCTAAATTCATTGATCTTCATGACCTTATGTATTCTTAAAGCTTTAATACCACTTTTACTTGAAAATTTTTATCTCTAGCTTAGACCTCTCCTCTGAACTCTAGATTTGTAACTGCCAATTTAACATTTCCATTTGTATACCTAATATTTGTCTCAAACTTAAAATGTTCAGAATTGAACTCCTGATCTTCCATTCCATCGAACTTTTTAGTTTTTCAGTAACAAATAATTCCATTCTTCCTGTTTCTCAACTTTAGAGATATCCTTGACTCTTCTCTTTCTACCTATAATTGAATCCTTTAGAAAGTCCAATTATCTACCCTAAAACTGTAACCAGAATCCAATTACGTCCACTGCTACCCCTTGCAATTGCCTCATCTATCTTCTTGCTTCTACCCTTGTCCCTTTCAATCCATTAACACAGCAGCCAAAGTGATGCTGTTAAAACGGAAGTCACATCAAGTCTCTCTGCTCAAAACTCCAATAGCCTCCTATCTCACTAATGAAAACTCTTTACCTCTTTGACCTGGTCTTCTCTTCCCCAGGTTCACTTGCCTCAGCTCCCTCTCTGTAGGGACTTTGCTGGTGCTGTTCCCTGTGCCTGGGATACCATCCTTCTAGATACCATGTGGCATTTTCCCTTACCTCCTTTAGGATGACTCTGCAGAGGTCACTTCCTCACTGAGGTTTTTATTAGCAACACTACAGGCTAGACTCTAGAGCAGGGGTTCCCAACCTTTTTATACCCTAGGGCGCATTCTAAAATATCGGTAGGGCGGCAGGCACCAGCTATTTCTAAGGATATTTATTATTGAACAAGAATAAAAAATAATAAAAATAATTTTAAAATAATTTATTGTACAAATTATATACACACAAAGAAACATATATACAAAACGTAATACAAAGTAAATAAAAAACGTATAATAAAATCATTTAAAAAAACATAAAAGAAAACATAAAAAAAAACGATCTGTCAGTGTGATCTTTGGCATTGCATTTCATTGGCCAGTGCCTCGTAATTAGGAGAGTATGACGACAACCCTGTTAGCAAACAATTATTAAGATGCTCATCGGTAAGTCGAGAACTATATCATGATTTTATTAAATTCATGTTTGAAAACAAAGATTCACATAAATACGTTGACCCGAAAAATGATTTGATTCTATATGCCGCTTTTTTTAAAAATGGGAACCTTTCTTTGTCGACTATATTCCATAAGTCCTCTGATATTAAGGATTTTAGCAAAATATCGTTCTTAAGGTTCAAAATTTTTAACTCTAGTTCTTCTGCTTTCCCTAGTTCTATTACATTTATTTGGCAAGTAAAAGGATTGATACAGAAGGAGACAATTGGCTCGATATTTGTAAACTGCAGAATTCTCTCTTCAAACTGTTTTTGAAGCACTTGCAGGGTCTCAATAAATAATGACACATTTAATTCATTGTTACCTAGCATTTTCCTCATATATGGGAAGTGCACGAGAGACGTGATATGCAGATATGATATCAACAAAGTCAATTTCGCTTTCAATGCGTTTACAGAGCTTATCATTTCAGCTATATTTTTGTCTTTTCCCTGCAACTCCAAATTGAAAGAATCTAATTTTTCCATGGTGTCAGCAAGAAAACCCAAATCCACCAGCCAGCAAGTCTGTTAGTTCATCATAATTTTCATTTTTATCATGTATAAATGTTTTTATTTCTTCAATTAAGTTCACAAATCTTGTAAGAAC
>PVKE010017065.1:0-31209 GCA_004027555.1 Craseonycteris thonglongyai
TTAGGGCACTGCGTGCTGTCCCTTGAGTTCGGATGTTAAATTGTCCACAGTCTTGTGGGGCTTCCACGCTCCCTAGGTCTCGGCTTCCAGCCCGCCCTCGATCCAGCTCCACTGTGACCGTAGTCCCCCAATCCCCCTTTGTTTTTGCCAGCCCCGGGCCGCGCTCCGAGTCTCTGTCCCCGAACTGCTGCTTCCCTTTCCCTCTCCTGCTCTCCCCTTTTTTCTCTAACCTTTGTGTGTTGTTCCGTGTTGTGTGGTTCTCTTAGTTGAGGTTTCTTCTCAGGGTTTCCCCTGTGGATTCCCCTCTGTTCACAAGGCCCTTCCCAGGCAGTTATCGGCGTTCTCCTCTCATGCCGCCATCTTGGATCTCCCGGTAATATTTTCTTATAAGGAGTGTGGCTATGGGAAACAGGATAGTAGTGGAGCTATGGGGTGAAGGGGTCAGACAGAACAGGTTCAATCAACTTTCCTGTTGCTTACGGGCTGTGCATTCTTGGGCAGGGTACTGAGACTCTGTTTCTCCATCTTCAATTTGGAAATAATGATAATGTCATGCTTGCCATGGGATCTCTGAGTGAATATACATAAAGTGCCCAGCACAGCGCCTGCAGGAAAAGAGAAGCTTCTGCACCAGAATTTAGGCTCCATGATAGCAGACGTTTTTGTCCTTTTGTTCTTCAGAACATAACAAACACTTAATAAATATTTAATGAGTAAACACACTGATTTCCTTTTTCCCTTTTAAGAATGTCCTATCCCTCTTTTTTCAGTGATGTAGAAAGAAATTCTTTAGTTAGGACTTAAGATAACCCGAATTTGAAAATTTCAAGACCTCAAATCTATCAGAAATAAAAATGATAGCAAATATTTTTCAGAAATCACATTTAGATGTTGAGAAAAAACTGGGCAGATTTATATAATCTACTTTAATACAGGATACTGTTATCAAATTAACTGGTATTTTATCGTCAACTTCATTTTTCTTTGTTTTTAATTTAACAATGGCTTTTTTTTTTTGTCATGGTCTTAACTCACCACTGCTATAGGTTGAGTTTTAAAATTTTACCAGTAAAAGCTTCAATGCAACCCCTTAAAGGCACCTGACAGCTAATTTTGTGATAAATGAGTCCCTTGACTTCAATTTTATATATATATATATTTAATATATATATATATATATATATATATATATATATATATATAATTTTTTTTTTAAAGAAGCAGAAAGAGGACACTGAATGTGTACACATACAAAATATTGTAAGAACTCTAGTTTACCAGGCTGAGATAGTGGGAGAACGTGTGAAAGCCATTCCCAATTAAGGACTGACATACTCGCCACCCCATGACCCTCAAATTCAAGCCCTCTTAATGTGATGGAATTTGGGGGTGGCGCCTCTGGCAGGTGATTAAGGTTCGGGGAGGTCCTGAGGTAGAGCCCCCACGACGGGGTTAGTGCCCTTGTAAGAAGGCACGTCAGAGGTCCTGCTCTCCAGCATGGGAGGACAAGAAAGTGGCTTCCGTACAGCAGGAGGAGAAAGCTCACAAGAGCACAACCACCCTGGCACCCTGACCTTGGACGTCCAGCCTCCAGAACTGTGAGAAAAATGTCTGTTCTCAAAGCCTCGCAGTCTGTGGTATTTTGTTAGGATGGCCCCAGCGGACTCGGATATACTCTGCCTCCATACTCACTTTAATTGGGCCTCAATTTACAGTAGCAGAAAATTCCCTTCTACAATTTCTTTCGGTAAGCAAATTACTCATGTGACTACACCTCCCGTTGGAGTAGTTTTGGCCCCAGCCCTCCACTCCAGGAATGTTAATGAGAACGTGCTGGGTCAGGTGGCTTGCCGTCTCTGCAGGCTTTTCCTCTTCAACCTGAGAAAGAATCAGAAAGAACTGGAAATTTCTGTGGTTCCAATCCCTGTTTTGAATTTGAAAACTGTTGCTTCTGTCAGCAAACAAAGAAAAAGAATCTAGGCAGCTCCTTTGGCAGATAGTCTTTGTGTCCACATATATTTAGAAAGCCGGCTTTGTTTTCTACCCTAGGTTTCCCTTTTATTTTCTATAGTAAAGAAGTGGTGACTACTGAAGTGGCTGTTAAGTGATCTATGATTCCACCCTGACTTCATTATTCTCCCAAACCTCAGCCTCCTTGAAGCTCACACTGTGCATATACACTGATAAGCATCTAGCCCTGCACTTTCCAACTGTTTTGTTTTTATTTGGGGGGAGACAGGAAAGTTTCTGTTCTAGAAACTGAGTCTTTGCCAGCAATTTCTTTAGCACAGGTCTGCTGTGGGAATTCATAATACTTTCACAAGCCCATAGCCTACAGGATAATGTCTCTTAATAAGCCAAATAAAGAAACAACATATTCCAAACAAATGACAGATTAATCCCACTATTCTTCTAGGCAAGGGAAGATGAAGGAATGAAGTCCAAATCTAATGTGAGGAAGCAGGGAAGAGAGGACCACCAACTGAGCACTGAGCTCTAGCTGCCCGCGCAAAAATAAAAGCCCCCTGTTGCTAAGAGCATGTTGGTAGGGAACAAAGACACTGGTGTTGGCAGGCCCGGTGACTTCCTTCCCTGGTCACTGTCGCCTCTCACCACTGCCCATAGAGCGTATTTGTTACCATGGCAGGACCTAATGTAATGCAAGGGTCTCCAGAGACGTTGTATGTTAACAGAGTCACCTCACCCAAACTGAACCTCTGGAACAGTCTCCATGAACTCTCACTATTCAGTCTAAATAGCCCTTCGCATGGATGTTTTTCCATCTGTTCTTAACAATAGGTCCCCATTGGGACCTGTCACAGCTGAAGTGCATACCAAGGACAACAGATGTGTAATGATGACACAACTTATTTCATACGTTTATCAAAGCAACTTTTTTTGGGTCTTTGTCATAAATAAGTAGATTAAAATAACTGCACCTAAGTCATAAACAACGGGATTTGAAATCCTATTAAATCTATACACAGGGGAAGCCGGGATGGCTCATCGGGTTAAGCGCTCACTTTACAGCCCTGAGGTCCAAGGATCGAATTCGACCCTGGCCCATGAGGACCCATATGCTGAACTAAGGTGTGGCCACCAGTTCAGTTCTCCCTGGGGCAAACTTCCCATGTGGGAGACCACCGGTTCAGCCCCCAGCTTAGGGGGGGGCATGTCTCCCATGCAGGAGGCCCTGGCCCAGTTCCTGCCCTGCACAGCACCCCACCCACCAGTGTGGAATAAAATTATATCGAAAACTGCTGATATACAACTATGGAGACTGCTTGGGACCTCCCCCTTCTCTCTCTGTCTCTGTTTCTCTCTCTGTCAAAAATAAAATAAATCTTAAAAAAACAAAATAGTTTAAATCTATACACAACACCAATACAGTATACAGGAGCCACACTGGCTATGAAGCATTTCAAATGTGGCTAGTCCAAACTGAAATATGCTTTAAGTGCCAAATATACACTGGATTTCTAAGATTTAGTGTGAAAAGAAGAATGGAAACACTTCATTAATAATTTTTATATTAATTATAGGATGAAATGATATTTTGAATGTATTACATAAAATATTAAAATTTATTTCATGTTTTTTTATATTTCATTTAATGTGGCACGTATTACATTTCTATTGGAAATAAATTATATGTATGGCTCACATTATGTTTCTTTTGGAGAGTGAGCTGTATGTTCATTAGTCAACCAAAAAGCATGTCTACTATTGATTCAGGAGTCTGTATATCTGCATAAATGTGACTAAGAATACAAATACAAATATATGTGTGTGTGTGTCACCTTTGCAGAATGCTCTTGTAATTCATAACTCAAGTCTGTAAATTCCTAGAAAGTAGAAGAAAGGTACCATGCCTGAAACTATTTAGGCATTCTCATAATAATAATTTAATTATATCAAGGCTAATGGAACTAATAAAATAAAAAAGTATACACATATATTTTTTGTCACACACAGAGACTACATACGTATATACACACATGGTGGCCTTTATCATACACAATAAAAATAATAATTGAAACTACTATACTTGGTAGGGAAGTCCATTCACACACTACAAGAAAGGCCAGATGAATATTACACTTTTATTTAAAATTAAGTATTTCTAAAGCTGTGAATGCACTGGCACTTCTAGCTAAATGCCGTCTAGTAGAAAATACAATTTAACCCACAAACAAAAATCATGCACAATCAGCACAGCAAAGCCTCAGTGGAAGCAAGCTCTTTAATAGTGCCTGCAAATGATTTATTAGCTTTTGATCTTCTTGATCTTGTTTAATCGTGTTAATATTCTCCTTCATTAAAATGTTTAAGGTAATAATATCACGCTTCAACTCAGCTCTGATTCAGATTATCCTATCACAGACTGAATTACGCAATTCTATTACACTCTGCACAGATCCTTTTGAGGATGTATAGAGCTATTCAGATAAGGGAAGATTTCTAAGGTCTAGGGCCACATTTTAATTTTGATGATGCAGGAAGAAACTCAACTTGGAGAATTAGGACTTTTTACATGTTTTTAACCCTTTGGTGGGATACCACTAACAAATTCAAGACACTGTTTATTTTCATTGCCATATATTTTCGCATTTTGATTCTCAAATCTTCTGCTTGGTCCCTTTTGTTTATTTCACCAAGTAAGAATGTAAGATAATTGTTATTTTTAGTAAATACATGAGAATTTAAACATTCAGGTAAGAGTTAATCCTTCCACAATATTTGCCTACATATGTTAGATATTTACTTCAGTGCTGCTACCACTATAAAAATATTCATAATGTTACATAGGAACTGCCCTAAAAAATTAAATGGTGACATGCCATTGTCCACTGAAGATTTCTTTGATTATTTAAAATTATTCAAACCACAATTGAATGAAATAAGAAGTGAACATATTAGGTACTATCATTTGATGTTTAATATATATAAATATATATAATATGTATAATATATATTAAAGTATATAAAAATATATAAAGCAATTTTACTTAATTTTGGGGTCCTTATATTTTCTCTAATATAATTCCAAAGAAAGGTTATTAAAAAATGTTTGAGACAATGGCAGCATTTCTATATATTTTTTTAAAAAACTCTTTAATAAGGACGTTTATGAATAAAATTCAATTAGATGATCAAACCTGGAATAGTCACTTAAAAATCAGTCTCTCTATGATCATGTTTCAAACAGGTCAACTCAAAAATCAATTGCAAAGACATGTTTACTCAACTTCCTTTTATATTTCTAGCTCAGAATCACAGAATTATAGTCGTA
Source organism: Craseonycteris thonglongyai (assembly GCA_004027555.1). Taxonomy (NCBI): domain Eukaryota; kingdom Metazoa; phylum Chordata; class Mammalia; order Chiroptera; family Craseonycteridae; genus Craseonycteris; species Craseonycteris thonglongyai. Next base: position 5,294 of record PVKE010017065.1, read on the forward strand.
GCAGGTATGACCTTCCATGTCTTCATAAATAAATGGAGAGGAGGCGTTGTCCAAGGTCATAAAGTGATACATTGGTAGAATCTGGTGTCCTGATTCACACTCCTTTCATACCAATTCACATCTAGCACTCCCCTTTCATTTCAAGTTGAGATAGCCCCAGTATTTTCATTCTCAAATTCAAAACATTTATTTTGTGTGGATGTAATTTTCCAGACTACATTTAACCAAACTGAGCTACTTCTTCCCTTGGGGGAACTATACTATAAAAATTCAATTGTCCCTCTACCATTACCAATTCCAAGAGTGACAGATTTGAATGGGTTCTTTCTACTCACAACTAGTGCTGTGGATTCTGTCCCTAAATCCACAATCTCTTATTAGCTGAGGTTTCCTTCTCAAATTACAATATAACTACCTCTAACTGCCCTCTTGTAATTAAACTTTAATTCTTATTAAGCTTAGGATTTGAATTTGAGCAACTAAAATTTTCTTACAACAGATACTAAGTTAATATTTAATATCAGAGAAAGGCTCCTTTTCCCCCTTTATTAACTAACATAAATGGCAACAAGTCACTGCAATTGTTCCTTGGACCACACTAGATACCTAAGTCCCCACGTAACAATTACCAAGCCAACCTACTTCAGGAAGTAATACATAAATTCAGTAAAATCGAGAATGTGGATTGTCTGCTGTGATTTGTTATAGTCGGACATATACATTTTGACCAGGACCTATTAGCAAAACAATGACTACAGGCTCAAAATCACAAATTCAAAGGTTGAGTATTTGACTATGTGTCTCCCTATATGTCCCCCTTACTAATAAATGGAAATAATATCCTGCAAATTTGGAATTTGTCAAAACTCATAGAGGAAATCAGAGACAAATCCAGGAAAAAAGATCAAAACCAATATATTCAATTTCTTTTGTTCACACATAAAGTCAAGATAACTGATATTAAGAACTTAAATCGACATCATACAGAATTCATTTAGTGCAGCTTCTCTAAATTATATCTTTTGAAAAAAATTGTCTCTGAAGAGAAGATAAGAGTAATTTAGAGAGGAGGTTCTGTTAACACATAACTTTGGATATACTGCATGCTGTAACAATCGCTTTAGTGCAATATAGTTCAGAAAAGTCCTGGAGTAAAAATACCTATTAAATTTTACTTAACCAAGGTTTTTGTTTGTTTGTTTGTTTTTCCCAAATTCCATCTTCTCTGACTGACATGACTCCAGTTATTAATACATTCCCTAGGGTACTAGTGTCCTGTTGAAAAAAGTTTGGCAAATCCTGGGTTAGTGAAAAGTTATAGGATTGAAAGACAAACACAGTGTCAGACTAACTTTAAGAAACATTCTATAGGACTTTAGCAAACAATCTAGTTACTCCGGACCTCAGTTTTCCTAAAATTTGTGATTCATATCCTACAACTCCATAATGCAAAATTAATTGCTTTATTAATTCTCCAAGGCAATGCCAAATAATAAACATTATTCCTTAAATCAAAATCAAACATTTACTAGAAATGTGCATTATTTCTAGACTCTGCTGGAGCATCTAGAAATGGTTGTTACATGAAAGAGCCCACATTTAGTTGAGAAAACATACACTTTTAAAATCACCACAGAGGGTGATAAGAGGAGTAAATACTGATTCAGCGTTTTTAGGGTTAGGCATGGAAAGCTCTACTGAGGAGTGGACCTGAGAAATGAATATCAATTTTTTTGAGGGGCTAAAGGTGAAGAGCATGCCAAACAGAGGGAAGAGTTTAAGAATCTGAATTTTAAACAGTGTAGATGTACATATATCCCTCTGTAAGTAGATTTCACATTAGATTCTGTAATGTATATTCTAATTTCAAACTTACAAATAGTATTTATATCATATCAGTGTGATTCCAAAAAAATGAATGTTGACATACAACAATAACAGTACTTTTTAAAAGCAATTGCAGGTTGTTAGTGCATAGCTTTATAAGAAATATATATGGTATACAATTAGTAAAGTACATGCCTACTTTTATTGGCTAATTTATTATCATGGACTAATTTTTAATTTCCATATTACAGGCATACAACACACACAACTAAATCAACCATCAACCTGTAAATTTTAACATTCTGTGCAAGTTCTCAATACATGGCCTCAAAAACCACCAAGACAGAAAGACAATGACCAACATACTTGACATAAGGAAAAACAGGGCAGTACATCCTGGTATAGAGTAACATGCCCACTGACTGCTGGTAGTTACTGCCAGAAGTCTAAGAGAGATATATAGTCTATAGTGCTAGAAAATAAAGTTGTATAACATCCCAATTCATCTTCTTCCAGATTAATAGTCTCAACTCAAAAGTGAACCACTACTTAAAACTATATACAACAATTTAAAAAAACAGCCTAAGGCTTTTCTTCTTCTGCTTCTTCTTTTTATTTTCATGGATAGGCACTGATACACAGAGCGGACAGAAAAAATAAAATCAAAGGTCAAAATATTAAAACAAATTTTTTTTTTTCACACAGCATTTCACCTTTTTTAGGAAGCATTCAACTTATCTGCATTTTTTTCTTTGTACTTCAACAGAACACATGCAATAAGCACGACACATTTTAAAAACGACTAATTTCAGTTTTATGATGCAGCTGGTTGTACAGGGACAACAGCTTGGACTCCTGCGTAACACAACTCCGGGTTCCGAAACACTCTACCATTCACTAAATGTGTGGCCTTGTGTTAGTTTTTATAACCCTCAATGTTCCATGAAAATAAAATGGGAATAATACTTGAGAAGTACTATTAAGAGTTAAATGAGATAACCTGTGTTAAAGTGCCTTCCCTTCCTTGTACTTTAAAATAAGAAACTTTAACTTCTCATTTTCTTTATTTCCAGTTTGTTTCTAGGAAGGAAAACAATGATAAAGAGTAGAAACAAAAATAATGACAAAAGATACTGAGAAAGACTAACCAGTCTAGGAAAAGGATTGTATTTTTATCTCTCAACCCTGAGGGAACATCAGAATTATCCTGGGAGCTTTAAAATAAAAAAACAGCAGGTCCCAGGCCTTCACCTACAGTGCCCGTATCTCCAGGGATGGAGCCCAGGAATGTGAATGACTTTTAAGGTCCCCTAGGTAATTGTGAGGCAGCCAATTTGGGACATCTGTTTTAGGAAATTTGTTCGAAGCACAGAACAGTTCTGACACAAAGCTGGTGCTCAATAAAAATGTATTGAATAAATATACTGCATAAGATTGATGGAGCCATTTGGGATATCATTTGAAATAATTAAAAAAAACAACAACAAAAAACAAAACTATATTAATAATGTCCCAGGCACAGGCACTAAAAAATAAGACTTTCTCCCTTCACAGTCTAATAAGGAAGTATGATGCATAAACAAATAAAATAAAATTGTGATAAATGCAACAACTGAAACAATAAAACGGAGGAGTAAAATTAATGTGCTGTTCTAAAGTAGGTTATTTCAAAAAGTCAATACAGGGAAAGCTGGGATGGCTCAGCGGGTTAAGCACTCCCTTTGAAGCCCTGAGGACCGAGGATCAAATCCCGGCTCTGGCCCAAGCGGACCCACATGCTGAACTGGGGTGTGCTTCCCGAATGCGGTGAGGCCCCCATTTCAGTTAAAAAATAATAATAATAAAAAAGTCAAAAGATTATATAGAAAGAGATCAAAATTAAAGGGCGGGCGGTATTTATCTGATTTACATTAATAATGTCATGCTTTAAATACTGTTTGATCACTATTATATTTTATGTTTTAATGACCCAAGAAACAGTACAAATAATCCCTGAATTGGGGCCAATAATACTTGATCCATATTTCTATGTTAATTTTCATATAAGACAGTATTACTTCAAGCAGTTCTTAATACAGCCACCTTTCAGGATAACAAATGAATTTGGACAGCTCTTGGCTTTTACTATAATAGGATTTGATTAATTGTTTGGATAAGCATAATTTGGTCTAGAACTGCATTTCAAACTTTTAAAATGCTGAGACAGCTTAATGCACATCATTGATAAGAATAACTAGGAAAGTTGCTGTCACTATCACTGTAACAATTATCAACAGAGACTTGCTTTAGCTGTTAATGGCTTGGTTTTGGAGCCATTAAATAATGATAACAAAATTAAGTCCCTTAAGACTGACAGGTCAGCTGGGAAGATAGGTTCAACTCTTCAGTAAAGCACCGGAGATGAAGGGTAAAATGTTGACTCTTCATCCACTAGCTGTTTCTGGCATACAGAAGTTAAGATATTGAGTAAATATTTAGTACTAGTATTCTATTCTGTTCTATTGCATTTACTTGATTGTTGAAGACACTACTCACTACATTACAAAGTATTATTTCAAGAGCATCTCTAGAAGGTATTTCACTTTCAGGAATAGTTATTCCTCTGAGCAAATGATAAACTTTTATGTTATAAATACAAGGAATCTCATGAGTGATATAAGAGGTGGAACCCACAAAAGCCCAGATTTCACTTTTGGAGGGTGGGCCCCTTGAAATACAGGCCTCCCCCACTAGGTAAATGTCTTAGAAACCCATCTGCGTTAGTGTACAAGCTGGCGTTGCTGTGGGAAGCGGAACTCGGCTTTAGGGAATTTTTTTGGAGACTCTTTCAATGCATTTGCTCATTTCATGGTGGGTGATTTACACAAATGACATGTGCCATGACAACCTGCCCACACCACGTTGAGTGATCAGCAATTTTTGACCAAAAATGGCATGATCCCCATGTCCCAGCCTCCCTATTCACCAAGATCTCACCCTGAGAGACATATTTGTTTTTGTTTTTCTCCCCAATGACAAAAGTCCTCAGGCAGAAGAAAGAAATAAAAGGCATCCAAATTGGGAGTGAATAAGTTAAACTGTCACTTTTTGCAGATGACATGATCCTTTATATAGAAAACCCTCAAGACTCCACTAGAAAACCCTCAAGACTCCACCAGAAAACTATTACAAATAATAAATGAATACAGTAAAGTTGCAGGATACAAAAATCAATGTACAAAAATCCATAGCATTTTTATATATGAACAATGAAACTTCAGAAAAAGAAACAAGAAAAACAATACCATTTCCCATCACAACAACAAAAAAAAATACATAGGAATAAACTTAACAAAGAACATGAAGGACTTATACATGGCAAACTATAAGACACATTAAAAGAAATTGAAGAAGACACATAGAAATTGAAAGGTATTCTGTGTTCATGCTTCTGTTTTGTTTGTTCATTTATTTTGCTTTTTAGATTCCACACATAAGTGAAATCATATGGTATTTGTCTTTCTGTGTCTGACCTAATTCACTTAGTGCAATACCCTTTAGGTCCACCCATGTTGTTGCAAAGGACGAGATTTCATTCTTTTGTATGGCTGAGTAATATTTCATTTTTTGTGTGTGTGTGTATGTATGTGTGTGTGTGTGTGTGTGTGTATATATGTATATCACTTCTTCTTTATCCACTGACTTACTGATAGGCAATCAGGCTGCCTCCACTTCTTGGCCATTGTAAATAATGCTGCAATGAACATATGAACACACATGTCCCTTCAATGTAGTGTTTTGGGTTTCTTCTAATAAACACTCAGAAGTGGAATTATGGGGTCCTCCTTTGTTTATTATTATAGCCTTTGTTTTAAAGTCTGTTTTGTCTGATACAAGTATTGCAACCTCAGCTTTTTGTTTGTTTATTTCCATTTTTATGAAAATTCTTTTTCCATCCCTTTACTTTCAATCTGTGTGTGTCTTTTGGTCTGAAATGATTCTCTTGTGGGCAGCATGTGTAAGAATCTTGTTTTGTTATCCATTCAACCACCCCATGTCCTTTGTCTATATAGCATTTAATTCATTTACATTTAAAGAAATTGTTGGTAAGTATGTAATTATTGCCATTTTACTATTCATATTTTTTATCTTTTTTGTTTTTTCCTTCTTATTCTTAAAGAAGTCCTTCTAACAGTTCTTACAATACTGGTTTGATATTGATGAACTCCTTTTCTTGTCTGGGAAGTAATTGGCATCTTTCAGTTTCTCAAGTAGTCACAGTGTAATATAAATGTCAAAATGTTCACACAGGAACCAATAAAGTGTCTCTTGACAAAGAAAAATGGGCCTGGACCATGAAGCTATCTATGCCTTTTGAAATATTTAAAATTTAGACCGACAAGCTAAATTATGTTGGAGGTTTTATTTTTCTAAGGCAGACAAACTACATTTTTAAGAATACTGGAAGATAATTTACTTGTTTAAGAAAAAATATTCAGGACATGTTCTTCTAGTTTCAGAGTGTCCCATACCATTTATAACAGAATGCTGATGACTCATAAAACTGGACACCATTTCTTTGCTTATCCGTCCTGAAGGCACAATAATCATCACTATACTGTCATTTGTGACGTAAAGCAAATCATTGACCCACTGGGATTCAAAGTAAAAACCTGTAAGGTACTGTTTTCTTTTTGCCACTTTTTTTTCTATACATATTTTCATTTTGTGGAAGACTTAATTAAACACATACACTGATCCAAGGAATTATGCATGTAGATAGTTACATAATATAATGCCTGTTCTGTACATGGTATGCTTACATATGGAATTCTATTTTCACCTGAGTTCACATAAAGGCCAGATCTTTCAGAGTTAATCATGCTATAAAATGTACTACCTTCTTCCCAGTTTTGGTGAAGATCCCTATAAAATTACACAATGACCTCAGGACATTTCTATTTGCATTATAACTGTCTAAATCATGATTCTATCTCTGAGTTCAATGGCATATAAAGTGATGCTAAAGAGTTCCACTCTAGACCAACTATTTTAAGAGTGTTTCAAGGCAAATAAAGATATTCTTGAAGACTACTTTTAAAAATAAATTTTACATATGTCTGTACACATAGTTTGCTGAATAATACTAGTATTTTAAGATTTAAAGCAAGTATGTGTGTTAAATACTCTTATCCAACAGATTCTTTTTTTCTTTCAGTCACATTTCATGAAAACTGATTAATAAATACTCATGCTAAAATAATGAACAATTGCTTGAATACATTTGAAGGCCAGATTTAAGAATTTAACTAGTTTAGAGAAACTAGTGCCTGAAGTATAGGGAAGAAATGTAATAACAGACAGTAGAGATAGCAGCATACAGCAACAGAGAGTTTAGAAATTAAAATATGTGGAACAATAAGCATACTAAAGAAAGCCCATTGTTAAATGTAGTACCATTCCAAAGCATAACTATTTTTTGCCTATGGATTTATCAAAACTGTAGTATCCCAGTCAAATCTCAGTTTGTGCTAGATGATTAAATGGAAATCGTACTCTGTACACAGTTCTGTGTATTAATTAGATCAAGAGACTGTCACAATCATTGAGGATACCTGTTCCATAGAGTCCCTGTTGATGGAGTGAACCAGAGGCCTTGTCTACAGCATGATTCCATCCTACTAACCTGCAGGTAACTGGCCCATGGGTAGACATTTTATCTGATGGCAGCCAGTCCAAAGGCTGGCTAGAAGCCAAGATCATATTATTTTCTTACCCTCAGAAAGCTGAAATTGAAATGAGGTAGTTAACAGAGAAAAACACAACTAAGTATGAGGTACAAAAAGACCAGGAATGTCACGGTGTGTATATTTTTAAAAGAACCCAAATTGTGAGAAAATAAAGCTCCAAGGAAGGAAAAGCAAGCATGCAAGTTAGTGAATTGTGTGCTAGAAGATGAGTATTTGTGGGCCAGCTACCATTCAGACTCTGTTGTCTCCTTCTGCTCAGCTTTACATTCACTACCACTTCTGTGGTTCCCCTGAATTAAAAAACAACTCTCAAGTATGTCACTTGCATGACACAATACCTACAATTATCTGAATGATGCTATTCTTTGTAAAGAAATATCCAACTAAAAAAGTGAGCAGGAATTTTGCCAATGGATTTTAAAACTGAGTTCAATCTCCAAGTATACTGTCATCTCCAAAACTCATTTTCATCCATGTGACCAAATTACCATTAGAGAGAAAATTAAAGATGGTAGTCATGGCCTCACAACCACCATTCTTAGCAAATTTATAATCAATAACTCCTTCACTTTTCATCTGTCTTTCTCCATTTTCTTCTTCCCATCCCACATACCACCCATCTCACTCCCATTCATACTCACAAGGACTTCATTTATTGTTGACAAATCAAAGTGATTGCCAGGTGTTTGAGAACAAAAAGTAGTAATCTTCAGCAAAATGTAATAGACCAAGTGTTGCTATAGATATTCGGAAGATCAGAAGACTTTAAGAGTAGTTAGATTTTTCCGTGGTATTCATTAATGGCATACAAGCTCACAGTCCATCTTCCTCACTCTGAAGCAACATATACCATTCATAACAATTCCTAGACTTCAGCCATAGGTTTCATATCTCCTCTTTCATGTCTTTGCTTCCTCCACCCACTCTATCCGCTCCCATCACCAACGCTCAAAATCTCCCATCAAGTAAAATTAATTCATTCCACCTCTGCTTTGTCCTTTTTCCTATATGTTAAACTATGTACCTAGACCAAAAGGCAAAGAAGATTCACTTTATCTCTATGCTCTAAATTCTTTCAGACAAGGTACGGTATGTATTTCCTTCAAGGAAATGTCACACAGTTTCCTCTGCAGTTGTTCATTAAATCTTTAAATTCTTGTTCAAAATTATATTATAAAATATTCATCCATACAAATAAGCATAGAGACTACTGAGTAGCCGTGTTGTTGTTACCCACTGTAAGGATTTAAACATTACAGAGTTCAAGCCTTGAGTGTAGTCCTCCCTAATTACTTTCCTTTTTCTTCTCCACTCCATCCCCAGAAGTAACCATTATACTGACTTTAATTTTTATCATTCAAAACTATGTATTTATATTTTATACATGTATGCCTTTCTAAATAATACACACAGAAATCTATACACAGGTATAGTTTATCGTATCTTTAAACTTTAAATAAATGCCATTATACTATATTTTTTGCCAAACAATATGTTTGGGAGATTGATTCATGTTGGTATGTAACTCCAAGCAATTATTTTTTTACTGCTGGATAGTATGGGTACTTTTTTTGCTGTTAACAATATATTGCAAAGTATCAATTCTTCTGTGGATGAACAGAATGCGTCCAGTGTTTCGCTGTATCAACTAGTAGATTGTACTTCATTGGTAAGTAATCTATCTTTTCTCTGTATCTGCTTTTGATGTTTTCTTGCTGTCTGCTTTTAATGTCTTATTTTTGACTTTGGTGTTCTACAGCAGCTGTTCCCAACCCTTTAGGCATCAGGGACCAGTTTCGTAGACAATTTGTCCATGGACCAGAGTGGTGGGGTGGTGGATGGTTTTAGGATGATTTAAACACCAGATGCAGCTTAATTATCACGTAACCACTCACTTATAGGGTTTTGATGTGAGTCTGCAAGCACTTGATTTATTATGGTCTCTGTGCAAACTTCTCTGTTAACCTTTTTAGTGTGATGGGCCGATATATCGGCTTTTGCATCTCGGGCGAAAAGTGCGGCGGGCCGATATATCAGCTCATACGTAGACCATTAAATTACCCTTCGCATTTCTCGCTAGTACCGCTGGCAGAAGGGAGCACTAAGAGGGTTAATGTTAATCTCTATTTGCAGCTGCTTTCCTGTACTAGCATCACTGCCTCAGCTCCACCTCAGATCATCAGGCATTAGATTCTCATAAGGGGCTCATAACCTAGATCTCTTACATGCCCAGTGAACAAAAGGGTTCACGTTCCTATGAGAATCGAATGCCCCCGCTGATATGACAGGTGGCAGAGCTTAGGGAGTAATGCAAGCAATGGGGAGTGGCTGTAAATACAGATGAAGCTTCACTTGCTCCTTCGCCCCCAGCTCACTTCCTATTGTGTGGTCAGGTTCCTAACAGGCATGGATCAATACCGGTCCCTGGACTCCCCAGGGGGAGTCCACTGTTCTACAATGGGGGCCCCTGTTCTACAGTTTTATTTTGTTGCATTAAAGTATGTGTTTCTTCTACCTTTCCTGCTTGGGATTCATTATGCTTCTGGGATCCAAGGATTCATGTCATTTATCAAATCTGAAAATTTCTCAATTTAGATGTTAGAACTTCTAATCACCTAATAGTAACTTCCAGTTACCTATTGCTGTGTACAAACAAACAAACAAACAAACAAACAAAAACTCCAAAACTTTGTAACAGTAACTATTCTATGGGTCAAGATTTCTGACCGAGCAGAAGACAGGTGATTTGCTTGTTCAGTGATATCTGGGGCCTTGGCTAGGACTGGACTCTCCATGTAGTTTCTGATTCCTTAAAACATTATAGTCTCAGGGTAGACAGATTTCTTTAATGTCAGCTTTGGGCTCCACGAACAATTATTCCAGCAAATGAGGCAGAAGCTGTATAGCCATTTAAGACTAAGCCTTAGAAGGTACACTTTATACCATACTCCTGTTTCAAGCAGGTACACTCCTGCCCAGTTTCAAAGACAAATTACAATTCAAAATGAGAGGAAGTATCATAAAAATAAGTGGTCTTATTTATTTATTTAACTGCCATGGCATCTTACACATTTTAACTTCCTTTTCATATCTTCTAACACTTTTGTCTTAATGCATTGCATTTTAAGCAATTATTTAGATTTGTCGAGTAGTTTGCTAATTCTCTTGAATGTCTCTTGAATGTCTAACCTGATGTTGAAACCATAAACAAAATTCTTACTGCAAAGATTAAAATTTTCATTCCTAGAAGAAGTCTATTTAGTTCTTTTTCAAGACTGCCTTGTCTTTTTTGACAGTCTCTTACTCTTCGATGTTTTAGATAAAATTTTATTTTTTAAAGGCTTGAAACATAACCACTTTGTATTCTGCAGTTTAGTATAATAACTCCATTTCTAAGGTTATTGGAAACTAATTTACCTACTTGTTTGTTCTGCTTGACTCCAGTTGATGGTTACATATTACTCAGGATTGCAGACTTGTGTTTTAGGAAATTTTATCCATGTTAAGAACTAAGGCTTACATTCCTCTAGAGAAAACGTATGCTTTCCCAGAACACGTTTTCTTGCCATCTCTTTTTGTTGACGAGTGATTTCTTTTCTATTCAACCCATTTACTGAAGGTATAACACTTCAAAAATTCTATGCTTTAAATGGTGGTTTTCATTCTCAAACCTCTCTTGTACAGGTCCTGTCTCCAGTAGTGATGCAGCTGTTAAAACTCAAACCTCTTGGTTACTGAGACTGACAAATGCCCCCAAGGCAGCTATAATATCAGTATCAGCTTACTGCTCTGCTTCTCAGTTTTCTCTTTATTTTCATCCCCAGGAGACCTCTTACTCTGTAACAAGGTCAGCAATACATTTAAAAGGAAGTTTATTACCTTATATCTAGCTTTTTTAACTCTTTTGTCCTGGGAAACTTTCCAGACTTTTTAGCTGTCAACCTTGCCAGAAATCAAAGTCCCTTCACTTTGTTATTATGTGGTCATTTCTAATATTCTTTCATCCTCATTTCCGTTGACCTAGAACCCACATCTTTGTCACATATTATACAAAATAATTTTACTTCACCAAATCAAAATTAATTTTTTAATTGAGGTAATATGGTATTTTTAAAATTATCAACCCTTAAAATTGAAACTTAAATAATATGGTAATTTTGTATTAAAATTCTTTGTCTTTATAAGGATATCAATTTTATATATAGTATAGTAAGTTAAACCATAATTTCTGCATCATTTACAAAATTACAAGAGTGCATTAAAACCAAAAGAATATAGTTTTTTTGCATTTTAGATACATTTTAAATTAACTTTAATGTACTAAATTAGCATCAATGATCAATCCTTTCTCTTGCACTTGTAAAGCACTATTTCATAGTTTGCATGCAGTTCAGTCAGAGCGCAGAAGAATATGACATCTAGAGACATCTTCTGTGAGCTGTGACCTGTCTTCATATAAGTTTCTCTCAGTGTGCTAAGTAGCATCCATTAGTTAAAGTTTGTTAAAGTGGAGGTGTCTCAACTAACGGGATAAACAAGACCTGCTATCTTGGAAGAACAATACATCTTAAAAATAGCAAATGTGAATTTGTGACTTTCTAAGTGATTTAGGACGAATTGTTAAACATATATAAACAAACCTGGATGCACACTGCAATCACTAAGTTTTAATTAAAAAAGAAAAACTTCTATTTTCTAGGTATTGTATTTTATAACTTCTATTTTGGATATTTAGATGTAAAAATTCATCGGCTTTTCATATTTTGATGTTAGTGTATACTACCTGATTCCCCCCCCTAAGAGTATCACAAGAATGTAAAGTATTTTAATAAAGCTAGCAAAATTAATATTCTCGGTTCAAGGATACCTGAAATCTCACATGAGTGCCCCAAAAATTGCAGAAAAAAGATTATGCAGTGCAAAGACCACAAAAGCTGTACTAAGGTTAGAGCTTTTAAATGAGGATTTTACTGGAAATTATTTTTTCAAATTCTAACTTTAAATAATACTAAAATAATGATTAGTGGAAGAATAATAATCACAATGCATTTTGATTCACAAGCTACCAATATTAGTTATAGTGGCTCAGATGAGCAAATTACAAACCCTTCATTCTTCTGTTGACAGCCTCTTGACAGTTTAATATATATGTTATAGATACTGAGCCCTACGATATGAACCAACACTGCATATGAAATTAGCACACAGTGAGTTAAATTACCAAATCAGATGTAGAATAAGGTGCAAACTTGATACCAATCAATTATGCCCCAAACAGAGCAATCTAGGAGTGCTGTCTTTGTAAGTAAACCCACTGACCTGAAAGAATGAGAAACAACCCTCACAGTGGTTTTACTCCTTCTAATCTGTCTGATAACACTAACAAAATGTGTCAGCTGGAACGAGCCATGTAATACAAACACACAGGGAAGGAGAAGGGAGGCCCCACACAGAAAGCCAGGAGTAAAAAAAGGAGAGATGAATTCAAAAGAGTCACAGAGCTCAGAAAATCAAGGTGGGAAGGGTGGTCTTTCAAAGGGGACCTCATACTTTGCCCACCTTTCACAGAATAACAAAGTCTCTTAAGATCAGAACACCAACTTGTTTAAAGAAAGGCTTTTGATGGTGTTCAGCACAGAAGGGAAATCCACAGATCCCTTTGCCATGTGTGGACCAACTCCTTTCCTTTAAAATCATAAACGGATGCTTGAGAAAATAATGTGTTTCAGGACCAGCAGGTGTAGCTTTTGAGTTATTCTAACTGAGAGCCTCAGGCCATATGTGATCCTCAGCACTACCTTGTATCTGGTATAGGACTAGCAGACAATGAAATTATAGCACATGCACGAGAAAGCTGGCTTCTAAAACTGCTCAGGATGTGATCTTCTTTCATAATGCCACACACGGTTAGGTGGGTGTTTCCTAGTCAACCTTATAGCCTGCACATGCTATAAGAATTCGCAGAAATAGGGCAAATGATTAGTTTATGTTTTGTAAGAATTTGGGCTTTACCTCTGTCACAGTTGTGTCATCTATAAAGTAACAACAATGCCTAACCCCACAGGTTATAGCTTTTAGTTGTAGGGATTAAATAAATTAATATATGCAAACTCCTTAAAACAGTGCTAGATTTATTTTTTATTGTTTTTGACAGAGACAGAGAGAAACAGAGACAGAGAGAGACAGAGAGAAGGAGAAGGGCCCAGAGCAGTCTCCATAGTTGTACGTCATTAGTTTTCAACATGGTCTCATTCCACACAGGTGGGTGGGGGGACTGCACAGGGCAGGAGCTGGGCTTGGGGCCTCTGCATGCCTTGAGCCAGGGGCTGAGCTAAGGGGTGAGAACCAAACTGGGGGCCTCCTAGATGGGAAGCACACCCCAGTTTAGCATATGGGTCTACTCAGGCCAGGGCCAGGATTCGATCCTCGGTCCCGTGGGATGCAAAGCAAGTTCTTAATCCGTTGAGTCATCCTGGCTTCCCTGATTTATACTACTATATAATTATTAACTATTTTAATATCTCCCTCATGCTTTAGTAGATGTTTTTGTGTTCCTGGCTTCTCTATCATTTATCCAACTTGCAATTTTTATGTTTTAATGAGCTTCCATCTCAACCATATTGATATAACATTTCTTCCCCACAATAAATGGAAAACTATGCTAATGAAAGTATTATAAAATGAACACCAGAATAAAGAAAAATGTATAAGCAGATCTGCCAGAAGAAAAAAAATACAATAAAAATGTGTCATGAAATATTTTTCCTAATAAAGGTAACAAAAGAAATTAAGACAACATTTCATATGGCAGCAAAATTTGATAAAATTTTTAATTATACAGATATATACAGATTTTCTCTATTATACACAACTGAATATAGTACACAGCATATGAGTTCTTTTGAATAAAGTTGTACACCTATATACTTCCTATGTTCTAGATTTTTAAAAACATTCTATTTTGAAATAATTGCACACTTACAGAAGAGTTCAGAGAATACAGAGAGCTTCTGCCCACACTCAGCCCACTTCTCCTTAGTTAACCATGATGTAATTACCCAAACTAAAACGTTAATATTGGTACAATACCATTACCTGAACTACAGACACTCATCTGAGTTCCCCATTTTCCCACTAATGTCCTCTTTCTGTTCCAAGGTCTAATCCTTGACGTCACATTAAACCCAGTTGTCATGTCTTTGTCTCCCCCAGTGTAAGACAGTTCCTCAGTCTTTGTCTTGCCTGCTTTCAAAACTTTAGAAGAGTGCTGGCCAGTTATTTTTTTTTTTTTTTGATGTCTTGCCAAGACTACACTACAGCTATAGATATCACAGAGGTGAAGTGCCTTTTTCAACTCATCACATCAGGGGACACATGACATCAATACATCTTATTACTGATGGAAACTTTGATCACAGGCAAGGTGATGTCTATCAGGGTTCTTCACCACTGAAGGGTTACCGGTACTCCTTGTCCCTCTGTAGACGAGAAAACTGTGAGAGGTGAGTCGCTGTGTCCCATCCACATGCTAAGGCAGGGGAATCAGACTTTGCCTCTTAGATGGAGGCCCATCAAAGAGTATGGAGATGCAGGTTAAAAACACCAGGATAATTAATAAATACTTTTGGAGAGATATTTTCATGCTATAAAAGTATCCTATTTCTATAACTTAGATGTTTTAAAAAACCGTTTCTATATATAACATTAATTGTGGCCTTCATGAGAATCTTATGATAAACCCCAAAACATGGATACAACTTACATAAATAAAGAGTAAAGTAGATGCTCAAGTTCATGCCAAAATTGTAAACCAATGTGAATTCTGTTGCTCTACACCAGCACTGGCAGATTTCTCTGTCTAAACAGCAAAGGGGGACAGTCATTCCCACACATTCACATGAACTCAGTGTGCTGCTACAGAATCTATCTGAATAACAGAAAATAAGAAAGAGGGTTGGCCTAGGAGACCATCAGGTGTTTGATACTTGAGTTGTGGATATACAAAATCGTCATTCCCCTTCTAAATCAAGAACATTGTTTACTGACATAATGTCTTCTTGACTCTCTTTTCCTGTAAAATCAACTACGGTAAACTCAGGACTACTTAATCAGACAGTTCTTCATAGAAATCTAAATTCCATTGGTAGATATAATTTAGGCTTAAGCCTAAGATATAGTTCTAGATAAACCTATGTTCTAATTGTTGAATCATATATCAATTCTTGTTAAAAATTTTAGTAAACAGCTTTAGTTAATACCATTTATATCTGAAAGTCCATACATTTAAATTCTAAAAAGAAAAACAAACAAACAAACAAAAAACCTAGATAGATTATTTGGTATATGTTTAGATAAAAAGAATTTATTAAGCATTTTCACATATAATTCCTCATTAAATCCTTTCAACCATATTATGAGATAAACAGGGGGTTAAAGAAGGCATTATTTACTTTCCAAGAGTATAAGTAGTTTACCTAAGACCAAACTATTAATATTTAGTAACTGGTAGAGTTAAGACTTAAAACTATATTTTAATTCTATAAATCTACATTTGGCCTAAATGAATGACTAGTCACTGTTTATTTATATCTGAATTTGCTCAAGCATACTTAGATGTACAAATCATTTCTTTTAGAATGCATTCTTGATACTGTATCAGAGCTATGGATACGTTTGTTTGTTTTTTAATTCAGGCTGACTCTACGTACTGTATTAATACTTATTTATTTATTTATTTACAGAGAAAGAGAGAGACAGAGACAGAGACAGAACTGAACTGGGGGAACTCCCCAGCCCAGCATATGGGTCCGCACGGGCCAGGGCCGGGATTCGATCCTCGGTCCCCAGCGCTGCAGAGAGCTTAACCGACTGAGCCATCTCGGCTTCCCCTGGATACTTTTTTAAATCACATTTTTCTTCAAATCATGAAACATATGCTCATCAGAAGAAAACATGAAAAATATAGGGGAAAAAACTAGAAAGGAAAAACTAATACACAGGGATAACTATGTTTATTATGTTATGTTACTTCCTAGTAGTATTTGGCATATAGTTAAGATCATACATCGATAATCTCATATTCACTCGAAATATACATACTTCTCTTTGCTAATAAAAACTCTTTGTGGATATAATTTTAACATGCCACTAATAAAAATAGCTAACAGCTATATGATGCACACATGCTAGTCACCTTTCTAAATACTTCACATACATGAACCTAATTAGCCTTTACCTTAGTCCTACAAGGTAAGTACTATTATCTCCCTTTTATAGAACAGGAAAATGACTTAACGGCTATAAATAATAGTATACTATCTGAAAACACCATAATTTATTTAGACTTCTCACTATTTCTTGAAGATAGGTCGTTTACAATTTATAAAGCTGCAATGAACACAGCTAATGCTACGTTCTGATTCTGCATGTATTATTTACAAAAGTGAGTGCTGATTTGGCTGCAACTGTGGATTAAATAAGCTGAAAAGTGAGACACAGTCGATTAGATATTGCTGGATAAGAGGTACCAGAAAACAGGTAATAAAAAGCAAGGCTGCCTCTATAGTCCCAAATATGTTGGAGTGCCTATGCCACTGACAGTAAGTCTCATGACCAGAAACCCATTAAATCATATTTTGCCTGAAGACCAGTCATTATAGGCATTGTCACCTTCCCTCCATATCATAACATTTGATAGTACGGTTAGGTACAGAAAATTGTGACACAGAAAAAGAAACAAAATTACCCATACATGGTTAATCAATAAACAGCCAGATGCATCACAAAAGTCACGGAGGTTAACTATTCTGGTTTAGCTGACCACGTTGCCTCTCAATTTTAAAATTAGATAAAATGTTCTAACATTCTTCAGAAAGGTTCCTCTAAACTACAGCAGGAAGACAGAAATCCACATACTAACAATACTGAATGTAAGCTACGGCCCCGTGAATGGGGAAACTTGCTTGGCTAATGCCAGCTTTGAATTGTTTATAGGAATAAGCAGGTGTCCTATTTTGTCACAAACACAGACTTTCTCCCACTACAGATACAGAGAACACTTTTTAAAAAATTAGAAACAATTTCCCCTTCGAATTAAGTCTCTATCATTCAAAAAGATATCTGATGCTGAAATGCCCTTTCCCTCCTTTATTTACAAGAGAAACACGACAGAAAGAGACTTTATGCTCTCCACCACCTAATTTCTCTAAGCTATAGCCATTGATTCTTTGTAAGTTTATTTATTCAAAACAACAGCACAAACAATTCTTTTTTCTTGGGTCAGCAGCTTACTGAATTAACATCAATCATCAAAGGAGACAGGGCTGAAGGGAAGATGGAAGCCCATTTTCTCAGAGATTGATTTTTTTAAGCCAAAACATACAGGCATGAGCAGGAGCGTATTTACCATTGAAAAGGTTCAACTTGAAAGTCACAGTCAAAAACAGCTCTCAGAAGACTGACCAGGTTCCTTAAAATCTTAAAGAATTTTTTTAAATCACTTAAGTGTCTTTCTTGATGGCCTGTGAGAGTCTGATTATTTCACTACATAAAGCCCACCTGAACAGCTAAAAACAAGGGGAAGGGAGGTTCCAAAGGGGAGAAGTAAATCAATGTTGTTGCTTATTATAATGATTTTCTAATGGCTTTCTCTACTTACTTTGATGTATTTAAAGTGGGAAAAGTTCATCAAAGACCATTGTAATTAGAGGCTTAAATGCATTTAAATAACTACCTTCAGCATGCTTTAAAGGTGATTAGGTCCTAGGTTCCAGCAAAATTATTCTTTGAAAATCTTGATTTGCTTTTTGCTAGGAGTTCAGCTCAATTATTTTTCCTTGCTAGGTAGGGATAGAGAGTTCTTGCCTGAAAATAAGTCAGAAGGGTCAGTATTCCTAAGACTGCTCTAGGAACTGCAAAAAGTAATTGGTTTACATCCATTTTATATCCTGTCACGTTTGGGGAATGTGTTTCCTTCCTATAGCTTTTCTCAAGATTTATGTAAGGTGAAGAACGCATTACACCAAGCATGTATAAACTGCTGGACTCCTATTTCAGCAGAATGTGCTATATTCTATACGTTAGGTATTTTTAAATGTGTGCCATATTGTAATTTTGGGAGAAAATGTAGGATCTGCAGTCTAGGATACAAGTAAATAAAGAAAAACAGAAAAAAAAAAAAAAGTTCTATACCTGAATTCGTTAGCAGAAACAACCCTGTGTTATCATTATTTTCTCTCAAATTAAGACAAAATTTACTTCAGTTAAGAATCTGATACCAAAGTCATCAAGCAGCTTCTTGTCTAATAATGAAATGGGAAAGTCCATTTGTTCTCCAGATATGAAACAAAGATTTTTAGACTCTAATTCACAAGGATTATGCTGGGTAAAAAAGGTGGCTCCTTGGAAGGGAGAAATTAATACACTCATTCATTAAAAACTAATAAAAAGTATGAAGGACCTTCATCTAACTAAAAACAAAAAACCCTTCTTAACAATGAGATATTATGGAGTGGGGAAGGGAGGTGGGAGTGGGCACCGGTCTTATGGACACACTCAATAGTTTGGTGGTTACCTGAGGGAAGGGGAGGGGGTAGGGAGAGTTGGGGGGAGGTGGGAGTGGACACCAGATTTGTGGTGATGGAAGGAGAGCTGATTCTGGGTGATGAGCACATAATGCGATACATAGGTGATGTGATGTGGACTTGTACATCCAGAAACTGTTTAATTGTTACCAATCAATGTCACCCCAATAAATTTAACAATAAAATAAACAAAAACAAAACAAGATATTATGATTTGTTAACCATTTTAAACTTTCATTTCTATTTACTCCCATACTTAGATCACAGACAAATTAGCAAACTAATGTTGTACCGCATATGTTATCATCTGTGGTGATTCCTGAGTCATCTTTTGCCTTCAGCATTCTATGGAATGTTATGAGAACATGCAAAATCTAGAAGAAAAGGCCAGCCACAAGTGACGACTAGCAATGTTAACGGGCTGTAAAGCATCAGATTCAATATAATGTCTATACCATACTATGAAGAGACAATGAGATTCAAACAAAGCTAAAAATACTCCCCAGGGTCAGCTCCTGAGTGTGATACCGCAGCTTCAGTAGAAACGCCTGGAACACGAGGCCCAATGCTCGGTGGTGAACACCCATAGTGAGAAGAAACCCTGAGGTCCCTTATAGCATTAACAGCATAGGGGGAAGAATAACTTATCACAATCTGTTCTAAGAGGGAGAACTCAAAGAAAGCATTCTTGGAAATTAAGTTTAAAAGCATGATTTGGAACAAAGACTGCAAAGAAAAAAAAAAGAAAGGCTTTGTACAATTCTGAAAAAAAAATTTTTTCTAAAATTTTCAAAATGATGCATTTGCTTTCAGCAACATGTTTCATCGCCAAAAGAACAATTTATGGGAGAGAAGCACCTGACTTTAAAGGAACAGGAGGTAAAAACATGTCCTGCTTTTCTAAGGTTGGTAGTGCTGATAAAAAATAATCCAAGGCAACAGAATTATTAATAAATGATAGACCTACAGTATGTTAACAACACAGAAGTCCTAAGAGTGAACATATGAAGTGTAAGCATAAAAGTAATAAAATATCTATGTGAAAGAAGAAACTAAAATCAACCAGGCAGGAAGACAGAGGGTAGGGGCCATCAAGAGCTGGTTTGGTGACACATGTGGACATTTGAAAGGGAGAAAGAAAACAAAGAACGGGACTAGGTGTGTGACTAAATTTATGATCTCCAAAAAATAAAATAATTCCAAAATAAATATAACCTTGAGAAATCAGCGATTTTAATAAAGGGATCAGCATGAGGGAAACAACTGGGAGTACCGGTAAATTGCACTGAATTATTTCCCTGTGATTGAACACGCAGTGCAATAAGGTGTGAATTCCGTACCTACCGTGTGTTTTGAAACAAAGTGGAAAACGGAGAATTATTGAACCTTGCTTACATTCTTATCCAAATGAGTGTTCCAATTAGTTAACTAACATTTCTCCCCATTTTAGACCTGGAGTTAGCAGGAGGAATAAAGCAGTCAATAAATAGTATGTGGAATAAATCAGTCCATTTTTGGTGCTGTAAAGTGGCCCAGGAAATTTGTTATACATGGGATTGAGTCTAACCAAAAAAGGCTATTTATATAAATGCAAATCTAACCTATTTGTATTTATAGCACACAATAATATTTCATAGGTAAGATCTTTTAGGTTTATCTATGTGTGTGTGGATTCATGCCCTGGAGTCAGCTCCAACTTCTGGAGACCCTACGAAAGACGGGTGTCCACAATGTCCCATCCTCAGCAGCCCTGCTCGCTTCTGTAGACTCAGGGGTAGGGTTCTTTTATGGAGCCAACCCATCTCACTATCTTCTTTTCCCAGCATTATTGACTTTTCCAAAGAATCCTGACTTCTCATAATGTGCTCAAAGTAGGACAGCTTCAATTTTGTCAGTTTTGCTCGTATTGTCATCTATCTATCTATCCTAACCTAACCTAATCTAACCTAATCTAATCTATCTACCTAACTATAAAACTGCTGTACTGAGACATATGTCCCATACCATAAAGTTTACTCATTTTTTAGGTTATTCTTAACTTGAACAAATATAGGAGAGAATAGATTCTTATTAAAAATGGTCAATAAAAGTAGCATTATAGTGGTTCAATTAAGCCCAACATACTGTTAACACATTATAAAAGGGGTCCTGAATCCCCAGGGGCCACCAACCAGTACCAGTCCATGGCCTGTTATAACTGGGATGCACGGCAGGAGGTGAGCGGCAGGCAAGCAAGCAAAGCTTCAGTTGTATTGGTTGTCACTCCCCATCACTCACATGACCTCTTGAGCTCTGCCTCTGTCAGATCAGCACCAGCATTAGATTCTTGTAGGAGCATGAACCCTATTGTGAACTGGACAGGTGAGGGATCTAGGTTGTGCGCTCTTTAGGAAACTCTAATGCTTAATGATCTGATGTGGATCTGAGGTGGTGATGCTAGCGCTGATTCTGCATTATGGTGAGCTGTGTAATTATTTTATTATATATCACAAAGCAATAATATAAATAACATGCACAATACATGAAATGCACTGAATCATCCCGAAACAATTCCCCCGCCCCCACCCCTCCCAGAGCCTGAGTCCACGGAAAAATTGTCTTCCACAAAACCATCCCTGACGCCAAAAATATTGGGGACCCTTGCATTATGGTATATTAAATAAACATTCTAATTCACTAAGTAAAACAGGCTCTCTAAACTATATCTACCACTGAAAAGAAGTTAAAAGATACAAACTATTTTAGTTAAAAAGAAAAAGCATTCTATTCTGATGCTATGTAGCAGAGAGGGAATGATTTAAGAGTGCTTTTGTGAGTGGCTTTGGAATGGGGAAAAGGAGCTTTCACTTATCTTTGTAACCCTCAAGGTGCTAAGTACAGTTTTTGCACACAGTGAGCATTTAAGATATATTTACTAAATTAAACTAAAGAATGAAGGAAGCTACAATATAGGAGAAAAGCAAAATCCAAAGTAAAAAAATAAAAGAAAAACCGAAAAACAAACTGAAACACAAGCTTATTCTTTCAAATAGGAACTTTGGAATTTTATTCTTATGGGGGATAACTTGAATGACAGTCATTTTTTTTTCTAAATGAATGCCATACACTTGACATATGAGAAATTCTACTAGACATCCCTTGTGGTGAGATCAGTATGGCCCTGACAAAGATGGAAGTGTCTAAAGATGAAATCATGGAACAAATCAAGAACAGTAAATCACCTGGATAGGGCACTCTGACTATAGGTTATTAGGGTTTGGAAAAAGGCTTGTGGAATGGCAAAGCCCATGGGATTTGTCATTTGTCTGCGAAACAGCAACACATCTTAACCATAACAAACATGTCAACAAAAATCTTTTCATTCTTTTTTTCTAGAACTTAAAAATGACAAGGGAAACCCTAAGAATTACAAGATCAGTTAGTTTTATTTCATGTATAGGAAATAGGGAGTTCAAATAAAAAAGAGTAATGCTCTTTAAGAAAAAGACAGATGTTAGCAGTATAAACAAGAATGACTGTCACAATAAAGGAGTCAAAACTCTAAGCCTTACAGATTCATCACTTTGTTCTTATATATTCATTCTCATTCTTTCTCTCTCTCCTCCCTCCCTCTCATACCCTTAATATTTTTGTATCCCCCCAAAATAATTATATATAACTTTTTTGAAAACTTTCTGTAATATACATAATAACCTCCTATTACAAATAAAAAGTCTTAATCACAATCTTCACTAATGAAAATTATCAGGAAAACAGAAAAACAAATAATTCAAGGGCATACATATTTGGATATCACATAGACAAACACTAATCTGTTAGTTAATGTATTTACTTAATAAAAAAATAACTAAAATGAAAGAATTCTTTGGGAAAAAAAGTGGTGGTTAATAAATGTCTTATGGAAAATTAATAAATCACAGAAAGTATAGAACCCTCCTTTCCACTTTGTACAGATCAGATCTCACTACAAAGACTATATTTAGTCCTGGCTCCTACACATAAAGAGGCAATACTCTACTAGAGAAGAACCAAAGAAGGGCAATCCACCTATTTAGGAAAAACAAAAAACCAAAAAAAACCTCTTGAAGAATTTGTACTGTTTAGCAAGGTCATTAGGCTAATGTGATTGTCTATTTAATGGCTGTCATAAAGGGATTATATATGCTCCATGGTATTCTACAAAAGAGGTATACTTGATCTTTATTCATTTAAAAAATAAAATTTTAAGCATATTCTAAGTGTACGAAGTGAGGTAGAAGACACAACGCGACAAGAACTTTGTTATAGAGCTTGATTGTCCAACCTGAGGCCTGTGGGCCACATGCAGCCCAGGAAGGCTTTGAATACAACCCAACATAAATTCATAAACTTTCTTAAAACATTATGCAATTTTTTTACAACCTTTTTTCTCCAGCTCATCAGCTATTACTAGTGTTAGTGTAATTTACGGGTGACCCAAGAGAATTCTTCTTCCAGTGTGGCCCAGGGAAGCCAAAAGGTTGGACACCCCGATTAGAGTATATATTCTAGAAAAGAAATTAAGACATAAAGTTAAGATTATGAACAGCATCTAGTATCTGGAACAGTGCCTGATATATCATGAACACTTAATAAATAATTTTTTGGAATGAATGAATGACTATAACTTTCAGCCCACTGACCTGTGTGATTCCCCTGCTTGACCTACCTGCATCAGCTGAGCTGGCTGACTCATGTACACTTCAAAGGCTCATGGAGCAGACAGCCTTCTCAAACAGATGAGCCACAAGGCAGAAACCATTAATCGCCAGAAAAGAGAGCCACACAGTGCTATGTGAATTCAGAAGTTGAAGAAATTAGAAGTAAAATTACAAGAAGGCAGATTACATCTCAAGCTAATAATTGAAGCTGTCCAACAAAAGAACAAGTATTGAACCCTGTGTGACCCAAATCAAAATTGTGCTTTCTGAAGCCTCACATCAGAAGGTTCCTTTCACTGTTCCCCACTCCTACCCCGTTATCTGGAGATACAGTCTGGGGATATTCATCTTGGCAGGGCCATGAGGAATGCAGTCTACTCTAAATGGAATAGTCTACAAAGTAGAATGATTTGTCCACACTAGAAGCAGACAACCAGTAAATCAGCCCTCAGAATCTTTCAGAACAAAGGCAACTCTTCCCTGATAAAGAACCTCAGCCTTGTACACAGCCTATAGTGTATTTCCATAATAAGTGACTTAACATGCACTTAAAGAGAACTATGAAAACAAAGGGTCTTCACAGATTGCTACACAATTACATACATACATATACTATTCTAGTGGATGCTAAATAAATTTCGCCTAAAGAAATAACACTGGGTAGCAGGGACAGATCAATATAAACGATCCTGAACATATATGATAGACAATAAATTTATGACAGCAAATTCCTCTGAATGAAATGAGAAACCCTTTGATACTAATTTTTTTAAAACGTAAGTTTACAGCTGAAGCCTCCATTTGGTGATGATTCTGATCATTTGCTAGTAGCAAAACATGACTATTGAAGCACTTACCCATGACTCTATCATCATAAAGCTAAGCCAGAGCATATTCCTCTACTACCCATATACAGAGGGTTCCAAGAAAAGTATACACAGTTTAAGAAAGAAAAAAACTGTATTAAAATTGAAGTACTCAATATATATTGATAACAAAAGATGAATACAAGTCACATTTGACTTCTGCAATTACAAGAGGTGCTCGAAGTAGTTACCATCAGCATCCAGATACTTCTGATTATGCCCAACAACTGCTTGAGCAATGGTGACCAAAGTGTCCACTTGTACCATTGCACATGCCGTCTCAATTTACCACGCATCTCAAATTTATCCCAAATGCGTGCCATTGTTAGGTATGTTGGAGGTTCTGTTGCATATTCACACCTCTATTGTCATTGTACGTCCATAATATCTTCCAGTTTCAAATACCATTTCAAAATGGTTTTGTGCTCCTTAAACGACAACTGCTTCCACCATATTCCTGCCTGTTACATGGTGATGCTAGTACTCATTTCATTAATCCATCTTTTGAGCAAATGCCGTACTACACGTTGCTACTGTAATTCAATTCAACTTCAAAAATAATACATAGACAACATCTCTTAAAATGTGTATACATTTTTGGCAGCCCTGGTATTTCCTATAAATATGTAACAAAATTTAATTAATTTTTTAAAGAAAGAAAAACATAAATGCAGAAACACCAAGTATTTTGTCTTCACTGAGGTATATATGTCTCTCTCCTCTGCAGTACCTAACTTCATTCAGCACTCTTTTTTAGGAGACGGTAAAAGTTCTGAGTGATCTTTTTTTTTTTTTTTTTTTTAACAGCACAGAAGTCTTTTATTTTTTACACTGATTGTTCCATGAACTCACAGGCAATGAGTTCCAGCAGCTCAGACTTGTTTCCATCAGTTCTCACAAAGTGTGCTTCTCTGGGCGCTTCGGTTGAACCCAGGTTACTTTCTCTTTGGCTTCCCTCTTTTTCTCATCATTTACCTTCTAGTTTCAGGAAGCTACCTCAGTTTCTAGAGTGCTCAACATTCTCATTACGTATGTTAAATCTCTTGGCAAGAATGTTGCCCTCATGGATGGACCTAGAGACCATCTTATTAAGCGAAATAAGTCAGACTGAAAGAAGCAGGAAACATATGACCTCACTTATAGGTGGAATATAAAAGTGAAAGTAACAAAGACACAGAGACCTATGGACACACTCAATAGTTTGGTGATTGCCTGAGGGAAGGGGAGGAGGGG
>PVKE010017066.1:0-31201 GCA_004027555.1 Craseonycteris thonglongyai
TACCACATGGAGAGATGGCACAGAGTGAAGGGGTCAGAATGCAAATATGATTCTCCTCCAAGTAGACACGTGATTTGGGGCACGTACCTTAACTTTTCCAGGACTCGGCTTCATAATTTATAAAATAGGATTAATATAGTACCTACCTCAAATAGTTGCTTTAAAAACGCAAAATACCCTAAACTGTATCTGGTACGAAGTAGGCACTCGGTAATTGGTAGTTATTATGAGTACTACTATTATTATACCTTTGTAAGCCAGACACAAACAGCTATTAATTTATCATAGCAGGAACAAAATAAACCCTTCAACTGGAACGAACAGATAAATGGACAAGCAAAAAAAAATTTATTGATCTGTCTCAACACACCTTGTCTATCCATTGTACATATTAAAACCACGTATACAAAGGAAGTCTAATTTGCCTTTGGTCAGTGGTGGCCTGAAGACCAAGCTGTAGAAAATGTTTAACTATACTCTAAGCTCAGGATAAGCTTTTGTGATTTAGGTCAAACATACGAACATTATCATTTCACTTAAATTATTTCCACCCATTCAAATGCATTCCACCTGCATGATTTCAGCCAGGAGAATGGAAAGATCTAGAGAGAAAACAAGAGAAAGCCAAATAAACACTCAAATATGCTAGGACACCTTGGGAGACAAAGGAGTTGGGCTAGCAAGGGACCACATGCTGCCCACCTGGGTTTTCCCTCCACCCTGATCTGAAAGGCGAGAGTTATTTCAGAATAGAGGGCTCTTCTTGGTGGAAATGACCCACTGCTCCCACTCCACTGTATTGCAGCTCATGCTGCATTTGTCTGTGGTGTGCTAGTCACCCGAAGCCTTGGACGACGTGAGGAAAATGCAATGGACAAAAGTGGAGGCGATTTTTGCCATAATGAGAAAAACATGAGAATTCTTTTTAAAAACATGAAATGCTAATATATAAAATGTGAACTCTCCAGATCGACTGAGTCATTTGGAAGTTTGTTCATAAAAATGTACACTTTCTTCCTTTCCCAAGTTTTTCATTAAACAGCTCTTTGCCTAATGTAAAAAGGAGCAGCATTTTATGTTCTTTTCCCAGAAGGAATAACTAGAAAAGTAAAATCAACAATTAAATAATTACTTCTAACTCAAAAATAACTATTGGGATTATTAGTTGGGGGATGAAGGGAAGGAATGTAAAATCTAAATGTGCTTTATAATATCCATTTAAAACATATATATTCCTTAATTTTCTCATTCCCTTATGCTCATAATTTTTAAACTTTCTATATGTTATATCTTTTATTCGTTTTGATTCTCCCCCAATTTATTATACACCCTCTTGCTGTCTTATAAATTGTGTGTTCATTCTAAAAGTTCTGATTTCTCATTGAGTCACTTATAATTTTGTCTTTTGCAATCCTTCCCCTCCCCTTCCTATTCTCATTCTGAATTCTTATACTAACAAATACAAATAAAGAGGAGCTTAGGAAGTAAAAAGACTGTACAGAAATGAGTAATGAGAAACCTTAAAACAGATACAATGATTAAAGAAATAAGAACACAAAGGGAAAGGAAACAGCAAGGATAAAGAAAGAAAAATGAGGAAGTAGGAAAACAGTCAACACCTCTTATTTTAACAGGTCTTGAGTACCCCCCCAAACTTAGCTATCCCATTCATTATGTACTTTATTTCTTTATGTCCACAGAATGGAAAACAGGAAGCGGGGTTGAAATACAAGCACTTAATTCCCTATGGGACCATGGAGTCAAGGAAATGGCCCAAAAATGCACATATGGAAAATGCTGCCCATTTCCTAATTTCCTCATTCACTTTCACACCTCCTTGTAGTACCTGCCTTTTCTTTTTTTCTTGTTCCATGACACACATTATGTTTTTTCTTGCCTTTATCCTACATGCATTGTTTTCTATAGTCTTACCCGCTCATCTCTTATAAAATCCAGGTTTCCCTTTGCTTATCCCTGAACTTTCCGCCTGTGCATTCTTGGGCAGCTGCATCAGCTTCCTTTCCCATGCTGCCCACGAATGTCTTGTTACTTCCTCATAGCTGCACCGTGGTCCTCACTGCAGTGACTGCCATCCTTATCTTAGAAGATGGCTCTGCTGCTCATTTAACAGGAAAACACTAGCAACGCTGTATAAGCAGCTCCCTCAAGCTCCCAAGCCTCTCAGTAGCCTTCCCTCTGCCTCTCCTGCAGCCTGCAGGGAAGTCCTTCACCTGGACTCCCAGGCCCAGCCTTTCAAAGGACGCTGCTCTACCAGTTATCTCCACCTGCACCGTCTTCGTCCCACTAGCCATTGTGATGGGCAAAAGAATTCCCCACAAACAAACAAACAAACAAATTAATACGGGGCTGGTCAGAGGAGGGCCTGCTAGAGAGGGAAAGAAAGGATTTAATAAACAGGAAGTGGAGGTAATGTACACAATAAAGAAGTAAGGGTGGGGCGAGTAGAGAGGAGAAAAGGAAGAGGGAGGAAATGTTTTAAGGGAGAAGACAGAAGGAGAGTGAAGTCTGTCGTCCTGAGAAGATAGGGGGTGAGAAATGAACTAGTGTCAGCAAACTGATTTGCATGTAAAAAATGTCAGTAAAGACACTTGTTTTTTCTGTTTGGATGTGCTTTTTTACCGTGACATAAAACAAACAATCTTTCAGTGTACGAGATGTGGCTTCAATGAAGTTATATCTCCCCATCTTCAAAGTAAAAGCAAAATGAAAAAGCTCCTTCAATCTACCTCCATCTCTGACTATCTTGCCAAGATTCTTGAAAGATTTCTTTATTCAAGGTCTCTCCTTGCTCACCCTCATTATACGTTGAAAAAATAGCTCAAAATAGTTACTCTTTATTGAGTGTTTACTACGTGCCTGACACCCGAGCTTCATAAACATTATTTCCTTTAGTCCTCAAATAACAATCCTTACATTTTTGTTTGGTTAAAGATTCATTTCCTAGGCCAAAGGCGGCACTAAAAGCAGGTCCCTTCCCCTCTAATATAGTGGCCTTACACAGACTGGGCAGAAGCAGCAGACAGGAGTAAACAGCAACAATCTTTACTGCCTCCTCCCACTGCTCTTACTCAGAAGAGAAAGAAAGAGAAGAAAGTCCTTTTCTTCCAGGAAAGATTCACGCTCTATCCCTTAGGGGACTGACTCCCTGTAGATCGAGTAGCATGATGCTGTGGGGGTAACCCCAGCAGCTGTGTCAGGGTGCAAAGAAATAACTTGTCCTCCTTATCTTGTGGACACGGGTAGAATTCATGGCCAGTGTGTCCCTGGCACATCTTAATATGGAGATGTGGGGGGAGTGCTAAACGTAGATTTCCGAATCCTCCCTTGATTCTAGAAGATCTGCTCCTGGCAGCTGTCAGGTGACTAATAAAAGATTACCACAGAGGAAAGGGGAGAAGAGAATCCGCAGGTGGGATTTCTGACACCTCTGCTGACCTCACGAAGATGCAGTTAAACCAGTTTGCACTTAGAAACTATGCTGGGCAGAAAAGGAGAAAATATATGAAAGAACTCTTGTAAACCGAAAGGAGATGACTAGAATACTCTAGGGCAAGTATCAAGGTCCCCACGACTTGTCCAACAGAGCAGGGGACCTATTATCAAGATGAAATCATTTCATCAAATGATGTTACATTTGCTTGGCTTGTATATACTAGGTCAAAGTCCAGACCCCCCAGGACAATGGGAAGCTCTTCAGCTAGGGCTTAGCCTAGAGTCAATTCTCAATGAATGTTCGCTGTGACAGGCAATTCAGAAGTCATTTTGTGACAACATGATTAATCTTCAACTTGTGGAAGGAATGGGAGATTCCACTGAAAATAATTCAGTTCTAGAGTGAGATGGGAAGGGATTCTAGAAATAATCCGACTTAATCCTCAATTTTAGAAATCAGAGCAGCAAGTTCAGAAAATAAGGGATTCTGTGAGGATCACATAGAGAGAGTCTGGCAGGCTATTCCTAGCTGCCAGACAGCCTCCCTTTGGAGTTACCACATGCCCAGGCAGGATCTTATTAATGGTGTGACCCCAGCCCACGCAGTAAGAATAAGCGAGTGAGGTGGTTCCATAGTTTCTGCTTTGTCCCATTTTGCTATTTTTTTTCTATGGCTATGGTTTTATTCTGATTTGTCCCATATAGTTCAATCTGGAATCAGGAAGTGGTTGTGCATACAGAAAGTGTATATTTTAGAGAGCCTCTCATGTAATCAAACCCCTCAATACTATAATAGATGGGAGCAAGCCTTCAATTGAGAGCCAAACCAAGAAAACCTTGATACTAGGGCTTAGTGATTATGTGTTTTTATAGTACTGGTGAACACACACATTAAGTACAGGAAAATGAAACTTGTGACATTGGGCATTTGGGTGTGAGGTGATAGAAAGGGCCCTGGACTAGGGGTCTAAAGGCCTCAGTTCAAGTTCACTACTAAGACTTTGGGATAGCCTCTATCCCATCTTTTCCATCAGTTTTTTTCTCAGCTCTAAAATGGTGATGACTCCTACTTGGTTTCTTATGAGGTGATCATGACAATCAAATAATGTGCTTTGTAAACAGCGAAGAACTATTCACACATGCAACATTATTATTCTAAAAGCATCCAAGCTGTGGCATGCTCTTTAGCTTTCTGATTATCCATCAGTATCCTTCCCCATGCTTCCTCTCTTAAACCCCAGTGACGACATTTAGTGATTTTCTTGATGGAACCATGTAGTCCTGAGAGTGGCTATGTCCCTACGTTTCCAGGTTATTTTATTATGTATCCATTCCCTCTTGTTTCAGATTCTGTAGGGCAGACCAATCTTACTTTGCTACTTCTTAGTGTCCAACTTTTCTCTCTAAATCAGTCATTGTGAAAGCGATTTGTGAAAAGGATTTGCTATTGACTTTTAAGTTGCTTTGTTATTCAGGTCTATTCTTGCATTAATTAAAAATTCTCATTGTCTGCTATGCATAGATAATTTTGCCTATTTTAGAATTACCTGGAGGAGACTCATTCCCTATGTGGTACTTGATGGTGAGAGTGGGTCATGCATGTCCAGAGATCTAATGTCATAGCTGAGTCCAGAGCCTTTGTGGGGGAAGGAACTTGGCTTTATTTATATAAAGTATCTACCCTTCAAGTTCTGGGTTTCATCAAAACTGCATCTGACTCCAGAGACATTCTAAACTAGAATAAGATTTGCCTCCTCATCCTCATGCCCACATGCACTTGTGATTGTGAAACACATTTTCCAAAATTCAGGACATCATACAAAAAAAGTTGATAAGTTTTATATGTATTTCATGAATCTAAAACCCTGTTTCATATAACTTTACTACCCTTTTGTGTTTAACAACGTATGTTCAAAGAACTGCAAAAACTTATTACAATAATAAAACTATTATGCTTTAGCAAACATATATTTATAAAGCAAATAAAAATACCCAGTAAACCTAAGAGTAACAACTCAGATAATATCAGATTCCACTAAAAAGAAAAACCTCTCTCTTGTGCCTAGTGTGTTTTTAAGGTTTGGCAATATATGCAGTTTGTAATGTGATATAAGTTTCAGATGCACTCCACCCTTATTAAAATATCAACTTCAGGAGAAAGACATTTGTTGTATAATCATCAAGTATTATTCTAATGATGGAATGCATGATAGCTATACTGAGTTTTATATCAAAAAGCAAAGCTAAATCGAGATCTTTGACCAAGGTCAGAGTGGACAAAGCATATAAACATACATGGCTCAAAATACAAAGCATCAGAACATGAATAAAATTCTATGAGTACTACCCAAAGCCAAGGTCCTTAATCGATGTGAGACATGAGTTGCACAAAGCAAGAAACTATTTTCCAAATTTAGAAATGTTAGTACCCAAGTATAACAAATATATATCACAATGAAGAATAACCAAGAACTCCTACTAAAAGCTTTGCTCTCATAAGTGATAGCTTCCAATGTAGCATCTGTACCAACCAGAGCATGTACCAATGTCCATTAAAAATGGCTCTATTCAGAATATTTACTTCTACATATTTCTCTCAACTCATATACTAATTTTATGCCTTGGCATAATTATTTGGCATCACTGTACCTTGATTTTTCCACCTGAAAAACAAACAGCACCCCCACCCCCAAAACAAAAACAGGAGCAATATTCTTTGTCCCCATGTACAACCAATTAGTTAGAAAATTGGCTGGTCACATTTGCATTGCTTAGTTCAATGTGAAAATGCTGTGCTATCTTTGAAGCAAAGATGTTCTATAAACAAACCGTATTATACATGAAATACACACACCAAAAGAGGAAGAACTATTTAGATATACAGTTATGATAAGTAAAATGAAAGATGTCACAATGTCAGTTATTAGTATTATCAATATGAATATGAGCAGCTATAATTTATTGAGTCCTTAGCACATGTGAGGTACTGTGCTAAGTGCTTTACCTGGGTTATGTCACTTTAATTCAACCCTACGACACAGATAGTTATTAATCCATTTTACAGATAAGAAAAGTAAGGTTTAATGAGGCTAATTACCTTGCTGAAGATCTCATACACAGCCAGTGGTAGAGTTGAGAGTTCAATTAGGGCATCTGATTCAGGAGCCTCAGCTATGACCTAGTGAATAGAGTATAAAATTTCCATGAAATGTGAATTCTCCTTTAAAAAATAGCAAAGTTAGTAAATCCCGTTTCTATATAAACAATAGTTAGACCAGCTTCTAAATGTCCCTGTAATATTACACAGTTTCAGTTCTTATCATAGTCATATTTAGATATATTTTTATAACTGAACAAAAGCAACTCTAAGATGGAATTGTTGTTGGGAGTATAAACACAGTTGAGAGGCAAAATACAAGAAACATAGATCAGTTTGAGACGTTAATGAAATACCATTTTGTGTTTTCCTTCCAAAATCTTGGATCAAACAGTAGTACCCTAAGGTCTGAATAGTAAATATTTTTTCATCCTACTTGAAGTCCATAATTTTATTATGTTAATGAACTATGATATAGCATGGACAAATACACTGATCCTTAGTGGCATCAAACACAGTTGTCATTCAGAATTTCCCTTCCTTCCACAGGCTTATCCCCACCCCAGAAGGCAGCATGTGTGTGTAAAGAGCGGAAACAAACTCTGGATTCAGCTGATTCTGCACTCTGATCCTGCCTCCACCACCCAGCAGTAGTGAGACGCTGGTTGCTGGGATGGTTCAGGGGGCTGAGCACACGTCTTGTGGCTCCAGGGTCCCAGGATCGAATCCTGGTCCCTGTCGGTGCGGACCCATATGCTGAACTGGAGTGTGGCCCCCAGTTTGGTTCTTGCTGGGGTGAGCTTCCCACGTGGGAGGCCCCCAGTCCGGCTCCTTCTTCAGGTGTACTGCCCATATAGGAGGTCCCTGGCTCGCAGGAGCGTGCCTCCCATGCGGGAGGCCCCCGGTCTGGTTCCTGCCCCATGCAGACCTGTGCCCACCTGTGAAATGAAATCGTATGGGAAACTAATGATGTACAACTGTGAAGACTGCTCTGGGCCCTGCCTTCTCTCGCTGTCTCCCTCTGTTATAAATAAATAAATAAATAAAGTAAAATAAAATAAAATATGCCTTAATAAAATATGTAGAAAAATGGCCACACTACCAGACATGTGTGCATGCAACAAATATAACTTCCATGCCCTTTCCCAAAGTTATGATCTTCAGGTGTCTCTACCAGGACAGACTCCAGTCCCACAGCAGACAGCACAGGAATAGGAAGCCCTTCCCATCTTGTTATCCCTTGAGAGCATCGCTTCGATACAGCAGTGCATTGTAAATGTACTCATGGTGACAGTTCTGTGTCATCAATAAAAGATTAACTGATGTCTCATATCTATGACGCAGGAACGCATTAGATACATTTTAGAAAGATTGCCTCATCATCTTTTCTATTCCTACTTGCCCGCCCGCCCTTCTTTCCTTCCTTCCTTCCTTCCTTCCTTCCTTCCTTCCTTCCATCCATCCATCCATCCATCCATCCATCCATCCATCCATCCATCCATCCATCCATCCTTCCTTCCTTCCTTCCTTCTACCTACCCATTGCCTAGATTCAAGTCCCGGCTCTAGCACTAAGTATACAACTCTATGTCTATGAAATTTATTTTATCTCTTTGTGCCTTGGTTTCTGCATCTATCTCTTCCACATGGGGATAACAATAGTACCTAACTTGTAGAGTTATTTTGAGAATTAAGAGTTAATATATATAAAGTGTTTAGAGCAACAGTGGCTAGCACCTTGCAGCTGCTCATTAAAATATTAATGTCCAAAAATATTATTAGAAATTAAGAAACAGACTCAGATTTGATGGCTTTTCCAGAGTCTCACAACGAGTAAATGGAAACTTTAGTGCTTGGACCCAATAGGTTTTTTTCATGCCAAGTTCTATTTCTTTCTATTTGTAATGCCATCTCTTTGAAGAAACACACACACACACACACAAAACTCATCTTCTATTATCAGCAAGATCTGGTCATTCAAAACACTTGAATTCCAATTACTAAATCATTATGGTTCATTATGAGTGGATAAGCATGAACTCCATGCATTCTTGGGGATTATATATTAGATGTCTCTTTAAAACAAAATTTTGTATTTACTTGTATGTTATAATTCAATTATCACGTCCTAATTTTTTGGCTGTTACCTTTGTCAGTTTGGACATTGGTAGAAACCTTTCAAAGGGCAGATTACATTGGTAGGTAAAGAAATAGAGATTTTCTAAGTAGAGAAGAATGAACAGAAGGTTAAAGGGGAAAATGTCAGAACACAAGGAGGACTTAAATAAGGAAATGTTTCTATTTTAATATTCAGTGAACTCAAGGAAGAGGAAATGCATTTGTGGGCATGTGAATCGGACAAAGAAATATGAGTTAATTATTGATTTTCATATTCTTTCCAGCCTGAATTGTTACTGATTTAGATCACCATCATCAATTTTTAAAAATTTAAAAAGATTTTTATTAAAATACGGCTCACATACAATATACTACAATAGTGCATGGGCATACCATGGCTATGCAACATTTCTATACCTAAAAAGTGATCACCATAATAAGTCTAGCAACCACCTGAATATCACACTATCATTGACTTTGTTCCCTCTGCTGTACACTACATCTCACTGACTTGTTTTATACCTGAAATTTGACCCTCTTATTCCCCTTCACCCCCCTGCTTTTTAAAATTTTTCACTTAAAGATTGCATTTGATATATTTTATACTAATTTCAGGTGTATAGCATTGTGGTTAGACATTTATATAATTTAAGAAGTGATCCCCCTGATTAGTCTAGTACCCACCTGGCACTATGAATAATTATTACCGTATTATTCACTATATTCCCTATGCTGTACAACCCCATGACTATTTTGTGACTACCATCTTGTATTTCTTTTTTGTATTTATTATATTTATTGGGGTGACTTGGTTGGTAATAATTACAGAGGTTCCAGGTGTACAATCCTACAGTACGTTGTCTATGTATTGCATTGTGTGCTCACCATCCAAAGTCAGTTCTCCTTCCATCACCATGTATTTGATGTCCCCTCCCCCCGCCCCACTCTCCCAGCCACCTCCCCCCTCACCCTCAGGTAACCACTAAACTGTTGACTGTGTCCATGAGTTTCTATTTCTTTAGTCCTTTCAGTTTTATATTTCAAATATCTCTTCACCCTTTCCCCCAACAGTCATCCCATAACACATCCATCAAGTTAAAAGCAGAGGTTTTCTTTTTTCTTGAGAAAAAGTAGTATATGTGTACCATAATTAAAGCATGTGCTAATTATGTAGTGCCATCAACCTTTGGAAGAGCTGTATGATAAATTGTCTTACAAATGAGAAAATAGTACATGCAGAATAGTACACTCAGAATGTACATATTATAGGATTACAGTACATGGGACTAATAAGGGGAGAGAACAGAAATGAGATACACAAAAGAAACATGACAAGATGGGGGAACATGGCATTCACTTCAGTCATGTATGTAGAAGTAGCTGATGGAGGTTTACTTTTTTCCTATCGTGAAAAACTTAAGCACACAAACAAATACAAAAAAGAAAGGCTGTAATCCATATAAATTTGAACTGCTTTCCTTCTTGCTTTGTTGCATTTAAAGCAACTTCACAAAATAATTAAAAAGTAGTACATCATTATTACTATCTCTCAAGAAAATGCCAAAGAGAAATTATACTCAATATGCAGCAACTGTAAATTAACCCCCACTTCCTCTCTTTCTCAAACACTTTCTCCTTTTTAATTTCAAGACTCTCAAATTCTACCTCAAAGTCAGCCTAAATCTTGATTCCATTGGTTCTTTCTTCTAATTGCTATTTGCATTTGCTTAGTATTGGAAAAGTACCACACATCCAAAGAATGGACTGTATGTACATATGGTTTGAGTAGTTTAAAAATGAACACCTCTGTACTTCCACTCAAACTTATCAGTTTCTCCAAGATTTTCTTCCATTGTAGTAAATTTTATTTTAATCAATCCATTGCTTTTTTACATATGTATGAATGCATTCCTAAATAATGTGCTGCTTTTGAAATTTATATTAATAAAAACTCACTTGAGATAGTTTTCTATGATTTGCCTTTCTTTTTCAATGTTTTTGATATATAACCATGTTGATAAGCATAATTATAATCTATTATTTTTAAAGGGTTCTCATGATACATATTCCATTGAATAAATATAGCACACTGATCTAGTCTACTGTTTATGGAAACATTTAGGTTGATTCCAATTTAAGCTATTAAAGTAACTGATGACATTAATATTCTTTTACATTTCTGTCCTGGAGATATAAAATGCCAGTGCCTAACTAGAGTACATACCTGGGTCATAAACTCTGGGAACGTTATTCTTAATGTGATAATCCCAATATCTGAGGGCCTGTTTACATATTTTATTACTTTTGCTTATCATGCTTCATGGACATACACATGGGTCTAGAGAACTTTGACCATGAACTTATAGTCCTTGAAGTTTTTGCACTGGGAAGTCTTTTTTTAATTTTATTTTTTTTTATTGTTTGAGAGGTGAGAGAGAGAGAATGGGGAGGGGGCCCAAAGCAGTCTCCATAGTTATACATCATTAGTTGTGACATAGTTTCATTCCATGCAGGTGGATGTGGGGCCGCATGGGAGAGGAACCAAACAAGGGGCCTCCAGCATGGGAGACAAGAACCTTCACCATTTTGCTATTACCAGTTACCAGTTTTGCCACAGTTCAGGATATGGTTTGCACAGTCCAGGGCTGGAATTCGATTTCTGGACCTTGCAATTGCGAGACAAGTGCTCAACCTGTTGAGCTGTGCTAGCTAGCATACCCTGGGTATTTAAGGTCAGAGATTCAACTTTGTGGTTTAAGAGAGAATCTGGGCTTGTTTCTACAACTGGGGCATTATCAGGATAGACTCTCTTTAATGTAAATTGTCACCTGAGTTTTTATTTGGGGCCTCATGTTTGGGTTTGTGGGTACACATCTTAGGGAGAATGCTTCCCTCCACCCCCTTTCTCCATTCAATTCAGTCAAAGTATAGACAAGGAGAATTAAGATGTCCTGCCAAGTGGTTTATCCCACTGTGGGTATTGCCATTCAGTGGCTGGTTTTCACATTTGTGAAGGAGACACTACTCCCATATCTTGCTTCTGCCTGGTTCTCAGGCTTTGTCTTTTGTCCCAGTACATACATAACCAACCTTGGCAGGTGGCTACGGACCATGCTTTCCTGTCTGGATTCATAGTTTCTGTTAAATTTTAGTCTCTAAGAACTTCTTTTAATTATGGCTCAGATATGCTTTAAAAATATAGTTTGAATATAATACTTTAGTTTCATCAGACGTTCTGGATCTAGGGTGTCTAGACTACCATGTTGTTAGAAACTACATTTCTTTTTCTATTTTTGGTGGTTTTAATTCTGCTTTTCCTCTATCTGTGGTTTCCCAAAGATACTTCTGCACTTTCTTTATCTT
The DNA here is from genome assembly GCA_004027555.1 of Craseonycteris thonglongyai. NCBI lineage: Eukaryota > Metazoa > Chordata > Mammalia > Chiroptera > Craseonycteridae > Craseonycteris > Craseonycteris thonglongyai. The sequence goes on from PVKE010017066.1 coordinate 12,031, forward strand.
GCTTTTTACATTTCTTTACTTCTTCCTTCTTCAATTTTCCTTTATCCTTTTCTCTTGAACCAAGGGAGCTAAGTACTACTTGGAGGTGTAACATTTTACAAAGAAGTAACCAACTCTGATTTTCTCCTTCCTCGAGTGTTAATCAGGACTTTCTTACTTACTATCATACCTATAACACAGACTTACTGTAAGTCCCTGGTAAGATTGCAAAGATCATCTGCAATAATTGCAGCCATGTGCCAAGTTCTATGTTATGTGGTACATAAGTCTTCCTAACTAAAAATATGGGGCATTATCTATTCCTATTTTATGAATGAATAAACCAAACCACAAAAACTTAAGTAATTTAATTTAAAATCACAAAGCTTGGAAGAAGCACATCGAAACTGAAAGTTACTTTGGGTTCTAAGTCTAGGTTCTTTGTATGCTGCCTCCCAAAGAGTTATTTAATTCCTGTATATGTTGGTCAGCTTCTAACAGGCAAATAAGAAACTGGACCGCCTACAGAACTGACTCTATGATCGTTTACTTAGGAGAGACATCAGAAGAATCACAGTAGCTATCGCCAACAATTCGTGGCGGGATGCCTGATGAGTGAGTTGGTGGGAGTGGCTGAGTTCCTCAGTCAGCACCTCATTGAGATGGGAAGGGTGCTGACTTTTCTGTGGAAGATGGCTAGAGCTCCCACTCAACCAACTGTCTTGAGATAATCTTAATGCGATATTCCCATCATCGGTTGCTTTGTCTCCAATATCACTTTCAGGTGTGAGGCTGAAGAGAGAAAGTTCTGTTATCAACCTATGAACCCCTGGCTAGCTTGAGTCCTTTGGTCCTAATTCAAAAGACAATCTGTTTAATATCCATGCCAGAGTTTCTTGGAATAAGAGTTGAAATGTCAACATCATGCGTAGTTGGATTATTTTCCGTTGGCTGCTACTTGGTTGAGTTTCTTTGCTCAGATTAATCAAAATTCTATTGGTGTTATATTATTTGTTTTAAATCATAAGAGTGTAATAACCATGGGCTATTTAGGTTATGTCCAACTACAAACAAACTCTAGTTCCAGCATTTTGATTAATTTAGCTACTATGCAGGACTCATTCAGAGAAGGAACTATCAATTTATCAATGGCACAGCTCATCATGTAGATTTACCTTGCTGCGTAGACTAACTGAGTAGACTACTGAATGATATTGGATGGACTCTCATAGCCCAGTCTCTGATTATGGATAATGATTCAGGAATCTAATTACTTAGTCTTATACATAGTGAGCTTGCCAGTAAATGCCAACTCTGCAAGAACTAAAACACAAAGCAAGGAACATATTGCTGTGCATACTTCCCTCCAAATAATTAAAACTAATCCAAGTTCAGTATATGGAATGTAAGAGGAGTGGACCACGGAAAGAAAAAGTTAATTGCTAGAATTTTCATTTCCTGAGTTGGCTTATGTTCAATCAAACAATTATTGTGCATTACTGCAATACTAGAAATAGTTGAGATTTCTAGAGATTCATAATGTATTTGTTCCAACATATTAGGCACCTCATCAAGTCTGAATTTTTTCCCCAACTACCTTCTAAACTGATTATCATCCTTCCTTCTGTTCCATTGTTAAGTGAATAGCAAATTTTCCTGGATTTTAACTCACTTGTGCCAATTATCAGTCAGAAAGAATCTATGTTGGAAATATCAGTGTTGGAATTATCAAAATCTTCTGTTTGAATGAACACTCTTAGAGTGAGGGATTTCAAGCTCTCAGCATGGTTGACATCTCGGCACGGTACCCACTTAGTCCAAGATGCTTTTGCTTGACAAGCCTTCTACCCCACTCCTTTGCACATGTAACACAACCTTGACCTAAGAGAACTGCTCCCTCTAGGCACAAGAAGTATGTTATTCTCCCCTTCAGCCCCAAACAGAGGGCCTCTCCTAAGCAGGGATTGGAAATTGTGCCAAATTGCACATAATTGTACATGATGAATTTGTAATGTGGGCTAAAACTTGCTGGAAACTCAGCTGAGACCACCAAAATCATTTAGTTGGGTTTGGTTGGAGGCCAATCCTTTATTCGCTAAGCTACAGAGTCTCTGGAGCTTTTATTTGCTCACAAAAATATCTGAATCCAGCCCTAGAATCTTGCTCCACATGAAAACTAAAGCAGTTTGATGTTGCTTTTCAGAGTTAGACTCCTTGAAGTACTCTAGGGATTTAAAAGGTGGGGAAAATAAGTGACTTTGGAATCTAAAACAAACAGCTCTAGATGCTGAAAAATTAAATTTACCTTATTATTTGTTTCAAGGACCAACACATCGTTAAATTTCAAAGTCACTTAAATGGAAGAACCTACAATATTCCCCCGTAAAGCTTGCAACCACTAAAACATTTATCAAAAAATAACTTGTAATTTTAAAAGGAATTATGTAAATATTAGATGTAACGTTCAGTGAAAAAAAACTGAAAAATTGAGAATATGTCAAGTAAAACATTAAAAGGAAATACACCAACATTTTAATAGTGGCTATTTTGGAAGTGGAATGATTATAGATGATTTTTCTGTTCTTTTCTCTATTTTCCAAATTTTCTATAATGTGACTTAAATATTCTCTATAAGAGAAAATACATTTATTGGAAAAGAACCCTAGATACTTTACAGATGGTTTCGTTTCTTCTCATGCCATTCACATACTGCTATAAAATGTAAACCTGTTGACAGTATGACTTGTGTAGGCACCTAAATTCAGGGGAAAAACAATACCATCTTTTATTTCATGAAACTTCATGTTCCAAAGGGCTCAAAAACGCATTTAACAAGCTTCAATCACTATTTTTCTGAGATACATTTCTTACCAATTAACTCCCTAGATTTACTCAGATTAAGATTTATTTGTTTGGTGGCACAGAAAGCAGAACATGGGAAATGTGAAAATAGACAGTTTCTTGTCCACTTTTTTTAAGATTTATTTTTATTGTTTTTGACAGAGAGAGACAGAGACAAGGGGGAGGGCCCAGAGTAGTCTGCAGAGTTGCATGTTGCTCAGGGCCAAGCAGGGCAGAAACAGGCCAGGGGCCTCCCGCACGGGAAGCTTGCCTCCGTGAGTACCAAACTAGAGGCAAACCCCAGCATATGGGTCCTCACGAGCCGGGGCTGGGATTCGATCCTAGGACACTGGGGCTGCAAGACGAGTGCTCAACCTGCTTGAGCCATCCCAGCATCCCCACTGTCTGCTTTTCTAAGGGCAAATGAAAAGTATAGGATTATGCCCAAGACTTGTTTAAGTCACATAACACAGGAAAGGAAACTCATGTCCTGCCACTCAAATCCACGTATTCATCAGGGGGCACTAGTGTGACTTTTTCATGTGGGATGTTAAATTTTTCAGGATATATTCAGAGTGGGCATTGTTTCTCACTAGCAGTGCTATCGGCATTTGGATGGGATAGTCCTTTGTCCCACACTAGAAAGTGTTGAGTATTTCTGTTTCTACCCCCTAAATTAGCCAGTAATGCCCTCCCCCAGTCACTGGGACAATCAGCATCTTTCCAATAATTTGCAAGTTGCCTTCCTTTGCCCATTATTATTATAATATACAGTATCTCACTTATTTACCCTAAAACATGAAGTAGTTAGTGCCAATACCATCAGTTCCATCTGCAGATCTGTGAGTTCAAAAATCTTGCTTAGCATCTTATACCCAGGAAATGGCAGAACCAGACTGGAACACAGGTTTCTGGGTTGTAGGCAACCCAGAACACAAAAACTTAAGTCAGCTTCTTCGTTCTTCAACATGTTTTTGTGTATCTCCAGGATCAAACATCTTCAAGTTACTTCAATTTTGCTTCAAATTTAACTCAATACAGTGTGGAGGGAGATGAGCAGAGGCAGCTGGTTGGGGAGGAGAGGGCAGAGCATATCCTAGGAGAGGCACACCAGACACATGAGCTGTCCATGGATGTGTCCACAATCTGACTTCCCTTCACTGGGAATAACAGCAATAATAAAAGTCTCCATTTATTGAGTGCTAATCAAATACCAGATAATTTGCTAGGTGCTTTAATCTCTAACCCTCACAACAATTCTAGAGGATTGATATGTTGACCGCTTTAGAGCTGAAGAAAGTGAGGCTCAGAGAGCTTAAGTAACTTTTTCAAGCCCAAGTACATCCAATGTCAAAGCAGGGTAGGTATGTGTGTATATGGTGGTGGAGGAGTGATAGTAGGGAAAGACGTTTACACCGTTGGTTAGGAAATCTGGGTAAAATGATAACCTCTTAAAAAGGTTAAAAACACTATAAATTATGCTTAATCTGTATCATCCATGATCACAATGGCTAAAGGCATAGAAACTATGAAAAAAGACCTGAAAACACAATTTGGGTGCATACGAAAGCAAAGGGAGCCCTTATTTCCCTGATGAAAAGCTGTGAACACTGGCAAGAACCCAGATTCAAATATCTCTTTGGTGAGTAAAATATCATCATTAGTAACTATCTTTTGAATTAAACATTGTCCTTTACTCTTTGTTCTCTTCTAATGTAGAACAAGCTCTGGAAAAAGAAACACATTGTTAAGCCATAAATCTCCAGGGGATGATTTTAATGACATAACTTTTCATCAAAGATTACGGAGGCCCAACATTCTTAGGACAGCATCAGATGCTGGGTACAAAGAAATGGAAGAGTTGGGGAATGAAGGAATCAAAAAGGGCCCGGATGGAGGGAAGGGGCTATCTTCACATACAAAAGTCCTTAGCGGCTCAGCCCAAGCCCAGCCTTACTTCGTATTAGAAAAGTTGCTACAGTTCACTGTGTGCATGGATGTGTCTGTGGGTATTCCATATAGGTGCACAGAATTACTATAAAAATAAAATAGTGATTGAGTTGAACTTTACCAAAGTATATTAAGAACATGGCAGTACATGACCAACCAATGTCACCCCAATAAATTTAACAATAAAAAAATAAATAAATAAAAAGAGGGGAGAGGACCAAATTTTTTGAGGTCACAGAAGTTTAATACACCCTCACCCCCATGTTTCTGAATGCCTACTTTAGACAATTCCAATAATTTCTACTGTTTAGCTTGTGCTCTTGGGAAGCAAATTCTTAACAACCCTGGCTGAAAAGATGTTCACACCAAAACCTGTACATGAATGTTCATGGCAGCATTATTCATAATAGTCAAGACATGGAAACAACTCAAATATCCACCAAATGTCGAATGGAAAAACAAAGACAGTATATGTATACAATGGAATATTATTCAGGCATAAAAAGGTATGAAGTACTGATACATGCTATAACATGGATACACCTTGAAATCATTATGCTAAGTGAAAGAAGCTAGACACTAAAGGCCACATATAGTATGATTCCATTTACATGAAATGTCCAGAATAAGCAAATCCACAGAGACAGGCTATTATAGTAGATTAATAGTTGCCAGGGACAGGGGAAAGGGAAGAATTGAGTGTGACTACTTAATGGTTATGAGGTTTCTTTTTGGGGTGATAAAAAATGTTCTCAGATTATTACAGTTAGTGGTGATGGCAATGCCACGTTGTGAATATATTAAAAACCACTGAATTTTATACTTTAAAATGGAAAGCTTTACGTTATATGAATTTTGTCTCTATTAAAAAATTGCAAAAAAACACTCCTGATAGTCCCAATTTTCCTACAGATAAAAACAAAGAATAGGAAAACCACTGAAGTCAACTATCATTTCCTCCAAATTGGATTCTTCAATACATGGGAAATGCAGTACTGAGGTTAACTAGCATTCGTTAAGCCCTTTCTTGAGCCAGGCACTGTAATGTACCCAATACATTTCTCATTTAATTCTTACAACCACTCTAAATGTGCTATTGTGAGGTTATCAGTATACAGATTAAAAAGGTTTAACTGAGTCAATGAAGGTTATATGTCTAGCAAATGGCAGAGATAGGACTTGAACTATTAGGTCGATTTGTTCTCAAGCTTAATGCTCACAATCACTGTTCAATATCACTTCCTTGGAAAATAGAGAGGGAGTTCAGACTGAGCAACAGTGAAGTAAAATGTATTTTTCTTTGGAATCCAATCGGTTGACGGGGAGAGGGTGGGCAGTGGAGAGGGTTTGGAGTCTGAATGGTAGCAGTATCATTCTACCAGAATAATCAACTTGGAGATGAAGGTTCCAAGATCATAATGACCACTCTTCTCCATTTTCAAATTTTCCTATTCTAGATTATGAAAAAAAACAAATGAAATATATATTGTACTTTGTAGTTGGCAACACTTACACTTCAAGCTTTGGCATTGTATTTGACTACACTGAGCAACAACTACATAACTAAAGGAGAAAACTTAGACGAAGAAAGAGAATTAGATTCAGATTTGAAATGTTATCCTTATGGAAACTTGAAATAGTGGAATAATCTAGCAATGGCACAGGATCTTTTAAAGCTAATCTCAAAATACCCCAAAGAACTCTAGGAAGCATTTGAGGTATTCTCTGATTAGAAAAACCCTGACCTAGCACTCTTTCCCTCTGGGAATCAGTGGGGCATGGGAACTCAATCCTCCTTTCTCAATTTTCTATTGAAGTAAAAAGGAATGTTAGTAATGCTACTACCAAAGGGATTAGCAGTTAAACCCCAATGTATCTTTGTTTGCTTGTTTGTTTAAATCTATTGATGTGACATTGGTTAGTAGAATTACATACATTTCAGGTGTACAAATTCTACAATACATCATCTATGTGTTTGCTGCATTGTATGCTCACCGCCCAGTCAGTTCTCCTTCCATAATCATACATTTAACTCCCTCTACCTTCTCCACAACCCTCCTCTCCGCTTACCCTCTAGTAACCACTGAACTATTGTTCGTGTCCATGAGTTTTTGTTTCTTTGTTGCTTTCAGTTTTATATCCCACATACGAATGAAGTCATATGGTTCTTGATGTTTTCTGTCTAATTTTGCTTAGCATGATGATCTCAAGATCGATGAAATACTGCCATTTGTGTCAACATATTCTTAATTAAAGCTCTTCATCTAAACTTAGTTTCCTCAACATAATTCTTCTGAATTCATTGAAAAAAAAAATTGCTCTGCACTGCTCTACTTATATTTTCAATCAGAAACCTCCAAACGTGAGGTTTTCTCTTCAGGGCACATACTGTAGTCTCTTCTCTGAAAAAGCATTCCCTCACACATTTGAGACACCCAGTAACTTGTAAATCTGGAAAGAAAATGCCCTTTATGGCTGACATGTACGCAGGCTTGGGAGACGGGGGCAATGACATGTTTAAGGTCTTTCATCTTTGCTAATGGTGTTTAATATGTATTCAAAGAGCTTCATGTAAACATTAAGAAATTGTTCCATTAATCAGCAGAACAACTTGTGCTGGGGGTGACAGAATTTTTAAAGCCAGATTACGTCTCAATACAGATGTCTGCAATGTGTGTAATACGTAAAAACCTTTATGTTTTTTGGAACATGAATTTAATGGGACACAGGTCTATCTCTCTCTGTTAGGACAATTAGTAGCTTGTACTAAATTCTTCATTCACTTAGATCTACTCTTGCTGCCTTACCTCTCTGACAATGGTGCTTATTCTGTAATAACCCCCTAACCGCGATATATGTCAACTTTATCATTTTATTTTGATACCTGCTGAAAGTAGTGCAAAATGAGTGTAGAAGATTTTTTTTTTTTAAGTGGGAAATATGCCTTGTGTCAATGCATGGCATTTTTCAGATAGAGATCATTTTTTAGTAGAAATTATTCTTCAGTGTAGTTAGGGAAAGTAAAAGAAATTAAACTTGACCCAAACAACTCTTTTAAAGTCTAGTGCTACAAGGTGAGCTGACAGTGGAAACTCTTAACATTTATTGAATAAGCTCAGGGAATATCCCATTCATGAGAATATTTGTAGATCTATCTAAAATAAAATGAAGTCTTGGATACTGTACAAATTCTTTATCAGTATCTTTTCCTAACTATAAAAATATATCAAAATAGCTTTAGAAAACCTACTCTCATTTATATTTGAAAAAGCTTTTACAATTCCAGCAATCTTTCTTGCTATGGAACGACAACTGAGATGGAAGAAAACATCACCTCCAATTTATGCTCTGGCTCTAGGTTCTACTGGTCCTAAAATATACATATTGACACAGAGTAAGTCATTTGATTAACTCATTTTAGATATTTATACATAAATAAACATATATTACTACATACTTCACATTACACCCTTCTACCATTTAAAAAAATACTTCTAGAAGTTTAAGAATTTTCAAGTAACTATATTTGTGTTCATACGTATGGCACCACCTGTGAAAGATGTCAAAGCGTGGCCATATTGCAGAGAGAAAATCCAAGTGAGCTGAAAAAGCAGGAGTCAGGGGCCTCCAGGGAGCATCTCCCAGGCCTAAACCTCGAAAACAAGGATTTCCAAACTGGCCTTCTGGGAGCTCCATGGAGCCCAGCATAGAAAGAGGAGCAATATCAAGGTGCTTCGACGCTTTCCCTACTCTTTTATCTAGTTACAGTATAACATATAATCACATTAGACACACATCACTTCCTGTCTTCTATATCTGTTTTGCCTCCTCTTTGCAATAACATCACTATTTATTCTCTGTCTGCCCCTTCAAAAAAATGGAGACAGCAAATAATGAAATTTGAATACTGTAATACATCAATGATGTCATTGTGCCAGGAGGAAGTGGTTCTCATTAAAAATAAAAAGTAACCATTCATCATAGCAGCAAAGTTTCTGAACTAGCTTTCCATATGAAGACATAAATGTACCTATGGAATATGGGCTTAGCAGTTTTTAAAGAGCCTAACAACTTAACCAAATGCATATAAAACAACCCAAGAAATGGATAAAGACATATGTAGAGAAATATCTATTTATCAAAACCTTTATATCTAAACCTGTATCAATAGATGATTAGTTATTTAAATTATGGTACATCCATATGGGGGAATACTATACAACTATTTAAAAGGGTTATATAAATATTTATTAATAACAGGAACAGAGGTACTTGATATAGTGTGAAGGAAGAGTATGTAGAATGTGATCCTATTGGCAAAAATAGAAAACAATATTTATAGATTATATACATGTAGAGAAAAAGGTCTGTAAAGGCATACACTAAACTTTTAACAGCGATTTCCATTTTTATGAGGTTAGATTATGATGGTTTTTCAACATTTCTGTATACGAGACCGCATCTTCCATGTTTTTGCTATTGTTGTTTTTTTGCCATAGGCATATATATTACTTTTATAATCAGGAGAAATAATAAGGCTATTCTCATTTTGGAGGAAAAGGAGATTGAATTTTACACACACACACACACACACACACACACACACACACACACACACACACACACAGGCAACCACTGGTTTATGCCTAGAGATGATTGTGACTTTCCATTGCCCCCTGGTGGAGCAATATAAGAATTTTATGGGCATCCTTACTAGCTAAATCTAATCCATGAAGAATATTCTAATCCAAAATCAGATAAGTGACAGTTTTCTAATCCAAGTGCATGTTGTTCATTTTCTTCCTGATCTAATTTGGTGGATTAAGCCAAGGAACATCCCCTTATTCTCAAAAAAAACCAAACAATCATAAATGTCCATGAATTTGCCTAAAATTTAGGTAAAGCTATCGATCCTGTTCACTCAAGGGTAAATGCCTCATAGCAAGCTATGGTAGGCTGTCAGGTTTATTCCAGATTTGGTCACTGAAAAGAAAGAACACTTGTGTCCAGGTTTAATTTAAGGTTGATTTTACTTTAAATTAGTTGAGAAAAAGTAAATGCTGGAAAGCACATTTGGTATGTAGTAAGTGCTATATAAATATTAACAATTTTACTACTCACCCCTTCTGCCACTGCTACCACTATTGCTACTGTTTTGATCTCTGTGATAAAGAAGCACTGCAAAAGATAGCCATGAGATAAGAATATAAACGAATTGAGTTCCCTGGTGTGTCTGTTCACCAATAGAGGCATGCTTGATATTCTGTGATCAAGGATGGCCACATGGAGTGCAACTCCTGACACAACATCAGGGGCACCTGGATGGGGGACTTACTTTTCTGGGAGTGCCTGGTGGACATCAGTCTAATACTCAAGGGTCAATGCCTCTACCATAGAAGCAGTATTAAGCTTGCCATATTTCATTTTTTACTGGATTAAGGGCATATTGTGGCCTTGGTCATAGCCTTTAAATATATGTATTTTCTAATGTATATACATAAAAGGTCTCTGGGAGATATTCATAAGAAAATAAGATATCCAACAGAGGTTGTATACTGCTGAGGAAGTTCGATGACTGAAGCGTAGGGGTGAAAGATGACTTATGTGTTCCTGTACACCCTTTTGTAACTTTTAATTCTTTATCCTATATATTTATTACTAATCAAAATTTTTTCATGATTTCCTATGGGAATAATTAGAAACTGCTTAATATGAAATACATTTTTAAATACATCTAGAAAATAAAGTTATATATTCCCCAAATACAGAGGGAAAGGGAATTGAACATTGGCACATAAAATTATCCTAAGTACTGGGATATGAAGAAAAATTTAAACACAATCCCTGTCCTGAAGAAATCGGTAGTCCTACGGGAAAGCAAACACTGTAACAGTTATAGGAGGACTGTCCAGAAAGTATCCAGCCATGTAATTTGAAAAATAGAGGCATTTCTGGATGGATTTTTTTTCTAGACAGCCCTCATATATCATGTGACAAGGCCTAAAAGAGAATAATACCAGGGTGGTACAGATGAGGGGTCACCTGACTTGGCACCTGGACGTTATTCTGTGGATAGTGATCTGTGAGACAGCTAAAAGAAAAACCCAGAACACAATATTTATAAATTACTTCAAAATCTTATTGTATTTAGCTTTTGAGCCATTACTCCCACATAGTAAAATCTCCAGTCTCATAAAGTTCACGGTGATTTCCTTTTCCAAATACTTTTTGATATATTAAGAGAATGCTGTTAGCATCAGTCTCTATAGTTTGCTATTTGTTTTTGTAAAGATGCTAAAGATTACAACATAGAAGATAAACTGTATTTTAAAATAAGAATAAAGGGAAAAATTAATCCATTTTACATATTTTGTACTTGAGATTAAAAATAGTGTTTGCTGGATCCTTTAAAAAAAAATTCATTTAGCCACTCTAGATCTTTTAATTGAGGTGTTTAATCCATTTACATTTAAAGTAACTAGTGATAAATTTAGTCTCTTCAACAAATGGTTCTGGGAAAACTAGATATCCACATGCAAAAGAATGAAATTGGGCCCTTTTCTTACACTGCACACAAAGATCAACTCAAAATGAATTAAAGACTTCAACCTAAGACCTGAACCTATAAAACTCCTAGAAGAAAACAGGGAAGAGCTTAACGACATTGATATTGACAATGCTATCATGGATATGATTCCAAAAGCACAAGCACTAACAGTAAGCCTAAATAAGTGGAAACCACACCATACTAAAAGGCTTCTGCACAGCAGGAAAAACAATCGAGTGTAAAGTCAACCTACGGAATGGGTGAAAATATTTGCAAATATTTATCTGCTAAGGGGTTAATCTCCAAAATACATAAGGAATCCCTACAAACCATAGCAAAAAAACTAGTAACCTAATAAATAAATAAATAAATAAACAAATAAAAAAAAAATGGGTTAAGGTCTTAAATAGACATTTCTTCAAAGACCAACAGGTATATGAAAAGATGCCCAATGCCACAAATCTTCAGAAATATAAATTGAAATCATAATGAGATATCCCCTCACATCTGTCAGGATGGCTATTTACAGAGGAAAAAAATGGAAAAGTGCTGGCAAGGATGTGAAGAAACTGAAACCCTTACACACGATCGGTAGGAATGCAAAATAGTGTAGCTTCTATGGAAAATAGTATAGCGGCTCTTCAAAAAATTAGAAATAAACTACCGTATGATCCAGCAATTCTGTTTCTGGGTATTTATCCAAAAGAACTGAAATCAAGATTTTGAAGAGATATTAACACTCCCATGTTCATTGCAACACTATTTAAAATAGCAAGATGTGAAAACAACCTAAATATTCATTGATGGTTGAATGAATAATGAAAATGGCATATGATAGATTATTTACCATTCAGCTTTAAAAAGAAGGAAATACTGCAATGTGCCACCACATGGATGAAACGAGGACACAATGCTAACTAACAGAAGTGAGTTACAGAAAGGCAAGTACTGCGCGCTTCAACTTACCTGAGGCACCCAAACTAACCTAATGCACAGAATCGAAGAGTGGAATGGTTTCAGGGGCTGGAACAAGGTGTTGGGAGTGGAGAAATGAGGAGTTATTAATCAACAAGCATTACATTTCTGTTCAGTAAAATGAATAAGCTCCAGAGACCTGCTGTACAATATTGCACTTACAGACAATAATAATGTATTGTACACTTAATTTAAGAGGGTAGATCTTCTGTTAAATGTTCTTACCATAGTAATAAAAGAGGACATAGTTAAAACCTACTAAATATATAGATGCTAGGATGAGGAATCCATCCATTATTTTTCACACCTCTCAAACACTACAAACACAATATGATTATAATGGAACCATTAGGTAATTTTTGATATTTGAAACCATTGTCTATGAACCTTAACTACCAAGTGTGATATAAAAGAATATGTATCCAAAAAATAAATGTTTTTAATCTAACTTTCTTGTGACAAAGTTACCCTATCCTATAGTGGTAGCTTCGGACAACGTGGTACTAGGAAGATCAGCACACATGAACGACAGCGTACGTCAGTCTTATCCACCATACCAACTGCAAGTCTAGAACTAGAAAGAGCAGACAAGGAGGAGGATCAAGTTGAAGCTTTCTGGGAGGTCTGACCTCTGTTTCAGATACACTTCTTCCATCTTTAGGCCTGTTATAAATACCAAGTATTGATTATTAATAAGTACTTATAAATACTAAGTATTTAAAATTAGGTTTTAAAAGTACACACATTTACAGATAACACCCTCTCGCCTCTGCTTGGGGAACTGACATTACTAAGTACACCTTCTCTCTTCACATTTCCAAATGCTCTCAGACTCAAATCCCAATGACAAAAAAAAAGAGTTCTTATTTATGTGTTTCTCATCTGGTCAAAGATACGACTAATCACACCTTGCAAGTGAATCATTAAAACTTTAGGAAAACTATCACCATCCAGCTTAAACACCTTTGGCAAATTGTTTAAAAAAATAAATAAATACAGAGGTTTGGACCACACACAGATTTTTTTTTCCCCCCCTGGTCTTTCATCTTGAAAGTAATTTTTCATTTTTCCCAAGGAACCTGACCTGCTTTAAATCTTCTGCCATATGATGTAGTGTCTTGCGTCACCTTATTAATCTAGATACAAGGCATTTGTTTCAAACCAGAAAATCTATGTTTAGGCAGACTGCTTGTTATTTAATGTCTTTTGACAATTTTAGTTATTTCAAGGCATTGAGGTTACAAATAGATTAACATGTCTCACACCATTAATATGACATACAAGTTGTTTCTCCATTGGTAAAAGTCACATATAAGAAATTTAATTATATGCATACACACAGGTGTGTGCGCGCGCGCGCGTGTGTGCTGTCCTGAAAGTATCCAGCCATGTCACAGTTCTCGTTATATTAACAATGGTTGATTTTTTTTTCTGGACAGCCCTCATATCTATATATGAATGATACGATGCTTTACCAATTCTCTTCAGACAAAATTCTATGAAGTTCTCGCCACCTTCACTCCTTATAGAAAAATTTGAGAATATCACAGACTGAATTTTGCCATGAGACTCGTAAAGTTTTCCTGCCAATTCCATAAAAAAAAGTGAGGTGGAAAACTGTTCTTTCCAATTCACTTGTGTCTCTAATAATGTGAGGTCTCTGTCTGGCCAAAGTCACAATGTATAGGTGAAGGAAAAGTGGAAATTCCAGAATTTACCATTTTGTTATGATGGTTTCCAGTGTGAGATAATTAATGCCAAAACAAACTCTCCAGAGTTTTCTTTATTCCTACAAATCCATATGTGTAATCAAGAACACTACTCCCAACTTTCCATTCTGGCAAATGTCTTGTATTTCTAGACTTAAGCTCCTGGGTTTTCAAAGGAAAAAAGTTTTTTCCCTGCTCCTCTCCTTCCTCAGTATGCGGCCAATTCACCTTGATATGTATTTCAGGCCTGGGGTGCAGGTTGCTGGAGAAAAGATAAGGAGTTTCACACTGTCCCCAGTGGAATTTCTTTCTACTTGCTGGTATTTTGCACTGAGACCAGTCCCTCAAAGTATACAATTTTTTTCTCTGTCTTTCTTCCCTTGCCCTTTGCCACAGCAGTACCTTTTACCCTCAGACTTCTCTTCAGGAACCTGAAAGAATAAAGCCATTGTTCCAAAGGGCACAGTCCAGCTTCTACCACACAAGTCTGGTCCACACAGCCTCATGAACAGAGCTGTGTGGTTCTCACACACCTGGGGACCAGGTGGGGATGTATCAAAATAAACTAAGAGAGGAGAGTGTGTAACGGCCCATTGGCTACACTAGTTTAAAACTCTTTTCAAATCTGCTCTCCTCCCTCCAAGTCTTTGGGGGTATTTTTCCATTTCTGGTGGTGCCAGGGCCTAGGTGACTGACTGCAGGTTAACACACACATAGTGCTTTTTTTTGTCTTCGGAAGTCCAGGCTCCAAGAAAGTTTGAAAACTTCTTTAGGCTAAGTTAGGACCCACTGGAAGCTCAAGGCACCAAGGAAGTTGTGGGCAGCAATTTGCCCCGTTATGTCAACCCCGTGGATGTTCAGGGTCTACAGGACTGTATGGAGCCAGCTGACCCAGAAGTCACTGAAATTTACCATGAATGGATTCCAACCAGAATTAAATGGGTTAATTTACTGTATTACTCTTAAATTAATGCATTGCCAAGTTTAATTTTCTAAAGCTGGTAGAGGAAACTAGAAAAGTGTACCTAATAGTCCCAGTCTGCACTTTCCATTACAGGAGAGGCCTCCTTTGAGGACCTCTTCCAGACCAGATAGTTGCATTTATACCTAATTAAATCCATGTAATAATGCCTGGACAGTCATCACTCTCACGTAACAAAATAGGTAAGCAAGGCTCAGCAAGCATAAGGATGCAAGCTCAGCCTTCTGGAAACACACAGAGACAGGATCTGAATGCCGAGCTTCTGACACCTACACCTATCGTTTTTCTTCTGAGCTATAGCTCCCCGTATACTCTAGGCAGTCATTGGAATCAATCCATAAAGTTGAGATGAACAAGATGTGGCTGTCTAAGCTTACTGTTCTCTGAGATGTGGTCTCATCATTTTCCGAGTTGCCTGTGGAGAGAAGAGTGATAACTATTCATGTGTGTCTTATTTACTTAGGACAATGTCTGAAGTGAGGTCACTGTGGTAGGTCAGAAGACTGAAACCAAAAACAGACTTTCTGCATTCAAACCTGGCCTCAGCTACTGGTAAGTGTCGGACTTTGGCAAATTAGTTAAACTCTGTGCTTAGCTTTCTTCAACTGGGAAAAAGAGGTGCAATAGTAGTAATTTACCTCATTAGGTCATTAAGGATTAAATGAGACAATATATGTAAAGATTTAATAGAATGACTGGCCAAAAAATATATCCTTAATAAGACGGCTATTTATAGAGCTGTTGTAGTATATATATAGCTATACTGTTATATATTTTATGTGACTATAAAATAATTATTTTATAGTAATTAAATTTAAAACAGCCCTATGTATTTATAGAGAGCAGCTTCAGTGGTGAGAAGACAAAGACCTGGGTTCTCACCTTGGCTTTGTACCTTAGGGGCTGCATGAAACCAGCGAGGCAGCCTCGTCTATGTCAGCTTTCTCACGGGTAAGGTAAGCAGTTGAACTTGATACTACTTCCAAGTCTCTGTAAAGATGTGCAATTTAATGTGTCCATGACATATAGAATTTATTTACTAGGTAGCATGCTTTATACTTTACACTCATTTGCTCAAATGTCACAAAAACATTCCCATTGTATGGAGTACGACAGTGAGGTTTCGAGATACTAAGCAACTTGCCACCACCCAGAGTTTCCAAGCAGCTATGCTGTAAGTTGCTTTCAGGCCTCGCTGACTAAATGTGCTGGTCCTACTCACTGAACTCAACTCCCAGCCTGGTTGGCTAGGGACCCATTAATAAAATAATACAGTGGCCTCTGTTTTAACCATCCAAGTAAGTAAAAGCCCATTATAAACAGAAAATACTCAATCAGTTCTCTATTAGCAACAATGGCCATTTTCACTCCTAAAAAAGATTAATAAGTGTGAGAAGCTCAATTTAAATCTACAATTGGCCAGAGATTAAACTAACAGAGGTCTGTTTTGGAAGGAAGCTTTTAAAAGGCCAGAACTCAACTTTTCAAGTTAACGGGATTCGAGCTTTCAATGCTTTCCTTTCTCCTTCCCTTGAACTAAATTCAACTTTGTATTTTTCATCTTGTTTTTGGAGTCTTTCCAGGTCACCTCTGTTAAGAAACACAAGGCCCTTGGCACTGAACTTCTGGGAACGTGCCCACATCTGCCTCTGGATGTCTGCTTGCCTACCTTTGATGCTGCATTCAACACCTAACTTAAAACAAAGCAGGGCTTGAAACAAAAAGCTACTCAGAGTATGATGGGTCCAGCTCACCAATCAGTGGCTCCAATGATAAATATCAGGAACAAAAAGACCTGAAAAACCCCAAAACAGTTCAATATTGCAAGGAAGGGCCAACCGATTTTCATTTAGGGAAGGAAACCGAGCAGTGTTAGATTAGAGAGGAAGAAAAAGAATAAATGCTGGTGACAGCTATGCTGATTCATTGTTTTTTTTTAAATAATTCTGAAACATTCTAACTGTGTCAGTATTGTGTAGATCCTTCCCAGAGCTAAAGAGGTTTTGTTCCGATGCATAGATGGACTTTTATTTATAATAAGGTTTTCATTTTGACATGATACTTCAATTTAAAATGTGAAATTCTTCTTCGCTTTAGTTCCTTAGAATCAAATATGTCATTCATCATCTTGGTGGTCCCAGTAAAATGCCCTGGAATTCTCATCCTAGTTTTCAATACTTACGCTCCCATCCATATGGTAACAATATTACTGTGACCAAATTCTTGCTACCAGAGACATCAAATAGTTCAACTTCAGCCCCAGAGCCATGATATTTTCTTGTTTCTAAGAAGTAAATTTCTAGCTCTACATCAATGTGATCTAAGCTAATGTAATATGTTCTACTGAATGTGTCCTATTGCCCTAGAATAGCAGTTGCGGGGGAAGATAGAAGAGACGGGGTTTGTTTCTGTTTTAAATAAGATGACCCTGTACAGAGCTCAGAAGGACTGAATCAAAATAAACAAACAAACTCACTCCATAGCTGCTGAAAATCAGGTTGCTAGGGCAGGCGCTCTAAACAATAGCTTTCTTATGCTAGAAACCTGAAGGCAGAGGTCTGAGATAAAAAGTTGCTTCTATTGGAAAATGAATGGGAGTAGAAGAACGTGCTTGGGCCCTGCAGTTCTCACAGATCATCTCCAGTCTAGGGTTGTGCCTGCATTAGGTTGAGCCCCTCAAGTACTTGGCAATAGCAGGATGTGGTGGTGGTTAAAGACTCAGGTAGGAATCAAGTGGCTTCTGATTTTCTTTTGTCTTGTTAATGAGTGAGGTGGCTTTAAGAAAGTCTAAAGTAGGGGTGTCTAACCTTTTGGCTGCCCAGGGCCACACTGAAAGAAGAATTGTCTTGGGTCACACATAAAGTACACTCACACTAATGATAGCGGATGAGCTAAAAAAAGAAAAGGTTGATTAAAAAAAATCTCATAATCTTCTAAGAACTTGTACTGGGCCGCATTCAAAGCTGTCCTGGGTCACAGGTTGGATACGCCTGATCCAAAGCTTTCTGAATTTCAGTTTCCTCATTCAAAAAATAGCGATTCCAACTGGCCAAAATCTAAGGTAACTTTCACTTCTAAAGTTTTGGCTGAGTGTAATTAAATCAAGCAGCACTTTGTCTACACTCTTAGGGGGAATAACAACAATAGTTATTCTTTCCTAAATGCTATCTGTTCCAGGCACTCGGTTCAGTTAGAGTTTCCCTCTGTGATCTCTAATTCCCCAGTAAATCCTTTGAGGTAGATATGGTTCTTATTGTACAGACGAGAAAATTCTAACCAGCCTAGAGTCACTCTGCTAGTAAATGGCAAGTCTGAGATGCAAACCCAGACTACCAGCTCCAAAAGTTCAAGCTCTATGGCTGCCAGACAAGATCACTGTCCACTCCTGCTCTAAGAGAGGCACTGATGGGGTACAGATAATGCTGACGCTGGCCTCGCTGGATCCCCAATGGGCTGGCCACATGTAATATCCAGGAACATGGAAAACCACAAGTGAGGACAAGCTTATCTATAAAGTGGGATAATGATAGGATGGGCTCTTTAAATATAGCAGTTCATGTTCATACTGCAATTAGACCAGTATATGGTACATGTTAAACAACTATCAGTGTGTTTGTTAAGCTAGATCAAATAAAGAAGCAGCAGGAGGCTAGTGGATGTGTAGTCTTAAAGAGCCAAAGGGGAGATATAGATTGGAGGGAACTGGATGGGTGGATGCAGGAACTGGGAGGGATAATACAGCTGCAATAGGAGCAAAGTGACTGGGGCAGCCCAACAGCCATTGAGTGGTCTGATGTCCCTGACTTATTACAGATTTTGCTGGATGTGTAACTTGGGTGGGTCTCTTTGCTTTTTTCTCATCACTGATTTGAGGGCTCATCTGCCTCTTGGGTTTAGATAGTAAGGGGCCAATTCTGCGCACATCCAGTAAGAATGTGGTTCTCTCAGCTCCGAGATGTACATTCATTAATTTGTGTGTCCCCCTTATTTAAACAGTGGCCAAAGCCATCTGACCTGTGACTATTCTTGAAAGGGACCTGGATCCATATAGAGAACTAGGCCAGGTTGAACTTGTATGAGAAGAAAATACAGCACCATCTTTGGGCGATCAGACTAAACCTCCAGGGAGCACAGAGGAAGGTCTGAGTCACCTGGCCACTCTCATCATGTCTTTCAAAAGCCAGGACC
>PVKE010017067.1:0-31208 GCA_004027555.1 Craseonycteris thonglongyai
CGGCCCCGCCCCCTCTGCCCCCCACGCCGCGGTCCCCTCTGCCCCCCACGCCGCCGCCCCGCCCCCTCTGCCCCCCACGCCGCGGTCCCCTCTGCCCCCCACGCCGCCGCCCCGCCCCCTCTGCCCCCCAAGCCGCCTGCCGCTGAGCCCCGGAAGCGGGCGGAGATTTCCTGTGCGCGCCCCGCCCGCTGGGCCGCTGTCTCCGCGTCGCTGTCTCCGCAGCTCCCACGAAGCCCAGGGCGGAGGGGAGGGGCGGGCGGCGCCCAGGAGGGAGGCTCCGGGCCTCAGGCCCAGACGACTGGGGTGAGTGGGGACAGGCCCGAGGGAGTCGCGGCTGGGGGGAGGGACGCCTGGATTCCTGGGGCGGCGGGTGGGGGCCCGGTCATTCGTGGGGGCGGGGAGGAGAATCGAAGCAGCCTCTGGGTCGCTGCCTTTCCCTGAGATCGGCCCCGCTGACATTCTGTGCCCGCCTGTCCCCCTGTGTCCCTCGTCCCCATGGCCCTGCCAGCCTTTCGGGCTCCCGCCACTGTCAGCTCGCGCACAGGTTACCCCATAGCTCCTTTCTCTTCGTTTGCTGATGCCCCAGTTCACGGGAAACCTGTTTTCTGACCTCACTTCCCTTGCTCTGGCTCTGCCTGTCTCGCATTCTCTGAAACCCGAGCCTCTCCTGGGACACTGTGACAAGAAGGGAAGAAGCAACCTTACTCCGGAGCCGTCCTGCCCACACCCCACCCCGGGGCAGGGGCCAAGCTTCTTTGACAGAGAGCCACTTGTCCCTGTGCCCTTGGGCTACTCGTTTCCATACCTTGGTCCTTTCTCTGTCCAGCAGCACTGGCTGCAAAAACGAACTTCTGCAGGTGTTCCCCCCCCCCCCCCCCCCCGCCCTGGTATGTGAAGAAAAGAAGGAAATGAAAGCCCTAGAGCCCAACTCCAGTAGGCCTGGGATCATCCTGGATCCAGGAGAAACCAGGTGAGGGCTGACATCCTAACTGCCCAGGTGCTGGCCCGGCCGGAGCAAACATCTTAGGAAATGCGGTCTGAGGACAAGTACCGACCCCTCCCTGCTTTGCTTGTTTGCCAGCACTTCCACAGGTTTCCTCTCAGTGGGCTGGAGAGGCTCACTGCTGGCCCAGTGGGCTCTGCACAGAGAAGCCTCCCATCAAGGGCCTCTGCTGCTGGGGAGATGAAGAAATGGGTTTGAGGCAGGTGTCCAGATACTGAGCTAGAGGTAAAGCCTTGCAGGAGGATTTATGAAGGGAGCTGAAGAGGGGAATTGGTGCATTAAGTTAAAAAGTAAAGGGATACAGGTGCTGGAATTCAGAGGAGAGAGCTAAAACGGAAGTTTCCCTTTATTGCTTTATTGGGAATTTTCCTTTCTCATGAGAAGTCTCTGAAAAGGAAACCTCCCAAAACTGGGACTCAGTCCAGGATGCTCCCATGAGGCCTTGAGACATCTTTGGACTTCCGTGAAAGGGGAATTTGTTCCTATCCTGTGCATTGGACTTAGGGTTCCCACCTATCTCCTTTGTGGAAGACAAATGGCAAGACAATAAACATCTTGAGATCTGTCCCCACCTATCCTGGGCTCTGAGGTTCTTGGGTGGATGTGGGTGAGCCAGGATAGTTACTCGGGTTCTGACCTGTTTTTGGAAGCATTTCACTGGTCTGACTGCTTGGGTATTGAATGAGAATCACAAAAACATTATGTTGCCAAGGAGAAAGGGATTCTGCGCAGTCTCATAAACTGTTTCTCTGCCATAAGGCAGTGGGGCCCTATCACAACCCATGTGGGACTTGACCTGCTCCTAAGGTGTCCAGAGAAAGGAAGAGCCCACAATCCCATCCTGTGCACTGCAGATTATTGTTAAGATTTTTTTTTTAACCTAACCTAATTCTCTTGCATTCAAAAGAAGAGATCTGTATAGAGATAGAAAAGGTCTCTCTTTTTATTCATTGATAGTGTCATTTGTCAGCCTTCTTCCCTAGGCAAGAGAAAAATATGTGCATTGTTTTCTCCAGTGGCTGTATTTCCCAGCCTTTTCTTCACTTCACTCTGCCTTCCCCATGCACTTCTTTAAAATTGAGTATATTTTTCTAACGAACCCTGGCTGGTTCTTTCCTGTGTCTTAAATGACAGGCCTGTTAATTCACTGTAGGGGTCATGTTCGCAGCATCTGTTTCCACCTCTGGTCCAAACTCCTTCTGTTCTTTTCCACATTTCCCAATTAGACGTCAACTCCTCACGGACCAACTATTTCTCTTATCTGTTAAGATAGTTTTGGAGTCCTATATCTGCTTTCCAAGTTATTGGTCTTTACCATATTTACTATCAGTCCTCATTTTCTCCATCAGAAGGACAGGCTTCTTTCTTGAGACTTGTTCTAAGTGAGGCACCATTTAGTTCAGCTTCATAACAGAGCTGTGTGCTCATGACACAAATACACCCTTTGGCTGGGACTTATTATTTCATTCTGAACTAATGGAGGAGAATGGGATTTGTGGCAGAAAACCCTCTATGTGATTATATCCATTTTTGTTGAGTGCAAGTTTTTACTGTATTTTCAATGGTTGAAATTAAGCAATAGCTTTTGAATTTCCAGGATTGTTACTTTAAAAAAAGAAATAAAGTTCTTCCAGCCTTCAGGGATATCCTCTTTCTACCATGAAGTTCCCAAAATAACTATTAGTGACTTTGCTTTGTAGCACCTGTTCCCTTCTTAGTTCCTCCAAGAAGCTTGGCTTAGGCTCAGTTGATTAGAACACATCAGGCTTTTAAAGTTCATCGTCCATCAAGCTCCTCTTACCCAGTTTCATTTTTCATCCCTGGGCAGTTCTCCATTAATTCCCTTTGCTATATCAACCCATCCCATTTTCATGGGCACAGCTGATATGAATTTGTTCCAGGTCACAGTTTGGATTTTCAGCAAAAATGCTTTCAGAGCAGACAACAGCCCTGGGGACAGGATGGGAGTCGATGAGTGTCCAGCTGAGTGGAACAAAGCCCCAGGTAGAAAGGGGAAGCCAAGAAGAGGGGCCATGGAGAGCAGCACCAGGGCCCCTGGAACACCTCTACTGTGACCTTGAAGAGGAGCCACAGTC
Source organism: Craseonycteris thonglongyai (assembly GCA_004027555.1). Classification (NCBI taxonomy): domain Eukaryota; kingdom Metazoa; phylum Chordata; class Mammalia; order Chiroptera; family Craseonycteridae; genus Craseonycteris; species Craseonycteris thonglongyai. Next base: position 3,100 of record PVKE010017067.1, read on the forward strand.
CTTCCAAGAGAAGGGTGAGAGCCTGTGTGTGTGTGTGCGTGTGCGCGTGCACGTGCATGTGCGTGCAGCCAGGGAGGGGAGCACGGTGCAGAGAGTAGTCTCCTAATCTCGGTTCAAAAAGTAGTTAAAAATTCCCAAATTGCCATGGACTGAACAGCATAATCTATACCAGGACTAGTCCTTTCTTCTTGGGCCCTCATCACAGGACTATAAGGAACCCCTGGATTCTGCAAACCATGTAATTAGGTTTCTCCCATTTCTTGCATAATCATTCTCTCCACATGCATCAAGTGCATGCTTAATGGTATTGAATGTGGGAGACAAAGAAGTGAAAACACTGATTACTATTAGAAAACACACCCAGTAAGATGCATTTTGCAAGATGACTGTTACATTCAAATAATATAAATTCAGACCTTAGCCAGTATATGGTACAGATGGATGACATAAAAACTTTACTAAAAACCACTTAGTATCCTTATAGAAGTCTCTTCTACTACATTTATGCATTTGAGTTTTACCAATGGGCAGAGGTGTAGGAAAAATTGTGACCCCTAAGCCCTTCTAAAATGGGCCCAGGCTCTCACTGGGAAACGGTGGATGGTCCATCTCTAATGGTTCCTGTCTCTCCTCACCAGCTCAGTCGGCTCCCTGGGTTCCTGCCATGCCCCAGGAAGGGGGCACTGGAGATTGGGAGATGGCAGCTGCACTTCTCGCAGCCGGATCACAGGTGGGCTGTGGTGTGCTACTCTGGGCCTCTCCCAGGGTCTCTTCCCTGCTGCCTTTCCATAGCCTCACTGATTTGTTGTGTCACATGATGACCAATAGTATATTCATCTCATAACTGAACACATTCTGTCCCTTTCCAAGGGGCTCCTAATACCCTTGAAAAAATGAATGGAGGCCTGTCATTTAAGACACAGGAAAGAACCAGCCAGGGTTCGTTAGAAAAATATACTCAATTTTAAAGAAGTGCATGGGGAAGGCAGAGTGCGTACATCAGAAGAAATAGAAGTGAAGAAAAGGCTGGGAAATACAGCCACTGTAGAACAAGAAGAGGGGAATTCCTAGATGTTAGGTTTTGTTTGTTTGTTTGTTTTAATAGATGGCTGTGCTATCCACAGGGGGATTTTAAGAACAATTCATTAATGTCTTTTAAGAAATAAATTTGGGATGTGCAACTATGGAGACTGTCCTGGGCCCTCCCCCTTCTCTCTGTCTCTGTCTCTGTCTCTGTCTCTCTCTCTCTCTGTCAAAAACAATAAAAATAAATCTTTAAAAAAAGAAAGAAAGAAATTTGGAAAGATTAGGAAAAAAGAACCTGAAGGGAGCTTGGAAGAATATAATGTGGACAGGGTTGGGTGAGTGAGGGGACATTTATGGAAAAAGGCAGGAAGAGAGTAAGGCACTTGTGTAAGGCTATAATGCTAATAAATGGCAGAGCTAGGAGTAATTTGGCTTTAGAGTCTGGGCTCTTGAACACCATACTCAGAAGATAAGGAAATGGCATGATTGGGCGGGTGGGGAGACTGTTTTGTCATTTTGTGCTTGCTAACAGAAAAGGAACAGGCAAGTGGAGGAGGGAGGAGAGTACACAATTTCAATGAACATAGGAAGGCAGGTGAGAATAGACAGGGCAGACACTCTAGTTAAACAGAGGCAGCAATGAGTTTCCGGTGCCTCTGGCTTCTTGTGTTCCCACTTGGGAAACTCCTCTAGAGACACTATCCTCACTTATTCATTGACTAATACCTTTACCCCTTTCCTCATTTCCCCTTCACCAAAACTGTGTGTCCTACCTAGGGACCACTGGGCAATTCTTTTTCTAGATCCCCTCTTGCCCTCTCTCCTGTACTACCCCAGCCTCTCACACTGGGATCACATTTTCCTTAAGGACCAGCTGGTGACAGATGATGCTACATTTTGTTTCAGGGCCTGGTAACCATCAAGGATGTGTCACTGTGCTTCTCTCAGGAGGAGTGGCGGAGCCTGGACCCTTCTCAGACAGACTTTTATGGAGAATATGTCATGCAGGAGAACTGTGGGATAGTGGTCTCTCTAAGTAAGCATGACCGTCCCCAGCCACTACATGATTGTACTGTGGGAGGATGGAGCCATGTGCTCCAGGGCTGTTGGATAGTGTCTGTCTGGGTTTCTTTTCTTGGCAAAGAATCTGTCTAGGCTTCCACCAAAGAAAGAGTACTAGGGCTAATAAAAAAGAATGGAAGTGAGGAGTCATTTAAAATAAAAAATACAGCAAAATAATACTGAATGATGCAGAAGAGAACTTTCAGCTCTTCTTGGTTTGGAATTGGCAGGTTCTTACAAACTGGAGAGAAGGGTATCTAAGGAATGGAACTGCCTCCTTGGAAACTCAGAAACCATCTAGGGAAAGATGGGAGTGCACGGGTGGGGCAGCTGGTTTAAAGCTAATTCAGTAAAGTTAGGACCAGAAAGCACAGTTGGGTTGGAAGTATTTGAAATATAAGTGGAAGAGAACAGACTTGTTGGGTAAAACAATGTGGTTTTCTAGAAGAAAGAAGAAGGACTTAAGAAATGGGAGGTGGGAGAAGCCTATATCTGGCCTTTTAACTAGAGTTCCAAGGAATAATCTAGGAAATAGCTGTTTTCAGAAATAAAGAAATATGGTTGAACTAATTGACATTTTTATTTTCTTTTCCCATGAACAGGATTTCCAATTCCCAAACTGGACATGCTTTCTCAACTAGAAGGAGGGGAAGAACAATGGGTCCCTGACCAGCAGGACTTAGAGGAGAGGGACATCCTGAGGGTCACATATACAGGTAAGAACCTAGAGTGGTTTTTCAGCCATGCCTCCCACCCTCTCCCTTGAGTTTTAGAGAGCAGTTTCTTCAAAAGCAAGATAAGTGTAGCAGAACAATTCAGAAAGCAGGCTCTGGAGCCAAAATGTGTGGATTTGAATTCAGGACTATACCTGTGGGACCTTGGAAAAGCAGTTAACCTCTTTTTGGGTTTCTCATCTGTGAATTATTATGAGATCTAAGTATGTTAACATAGTAGAACAGTACTAGGTATATAATGAGCACTTAATAAATGTTAGTTGTTATTGTTGTTCAACTTCTGACCCATTGTAGAAATGCCTTCCACATGTCTCTAGTATTGTTGACAGGTGGTCACCCAACCAATGATTCCTTAACACTCTCCATGTATGTTTAGGCAGGAAGATGGTGATTAATAGCAAAAAACCGTGGTGAGTGAATAATAGTAATAAATAAGCCATCACAGTAGCATAGACCATTTACTAGTGCTTGCTGTAAGATATGCAGGTACTATCTAATAACAATTCCCATTTTACAGAAGAAGAAATGAAAGCTTACAGAGGTGGGAAAGCTGAGATTCAGAGTTGGGTAGTCTGTCTCCTATGCCTAGGCTTTTAAGTTCTACACCTCTTACACTTTCTTGCACAACATTAAAATACATGTTCTCTCAGCCCTGGTGTGGTGAGGCTTAGGCCCTAACAGACATCATACCACCTCACCTGTGACTTGGGTCCTGGGGTACCCTCTTGTGACACCCCTCTTGGGGTCGGTATTTTCCCTTCACAGGTGATGGAAGTGAGCATGAGGGGGATACCCCTGAACTAGAAGCAGAACCTCCCAGAATGTTATCTAGTGTGTCTGAAGAGACTGTTCTCTGGAACCCGGAGCAGGATGAGAGCTGGGATTCCATGCCCAGGAGCTCCCGAGGAATGCTCCTGGGCCCACCTTTTCTTCAGGAAGACAGCTTCTCAAACCTGTTGTGTAGCACAGAGATGGATTCCCTGTTAAGACCGCACACGTGCCCCCAGTGTGGGAAACAGTTTGTGTGGGGCTCCCACCTTGCCAGGCACCAGCAGACACACACTGGGGAGAGGCCCTACAGCTGCCTCAAGTGTGAGAAGAGCTTTGGGCGAAGACATCACCTGATCCGGCACCAGAAAACCCACCTACATGACAAGCCCAGCAGGTGCTCTGAGTGTGGCAAGAATTTCCGGTGCAACTCCCATCTGGCCAGCCACCAGAGAGCACACGGGGAAGGCAAATCCTGCAAGGGCCCAGAGGCTGGAGAGAGCCCCGGGCCCAGGAAACGGCAGCGCGCCCCCCCGGTGCCCAAGTGCCACGTGTGCACGGAGTGTGGGAAGAGCTTTGGCCGCCGGCACCACCTTGTGAGACATTGGCTGACCCATACTGGGGAGAAGCCCTTCCAGTGCCCTCGCTGTGAGAAGAGCTTCGGCCGTAAGCATCACCTGGACAGGCACCTGCTGACCCACCAGGGACAGAGTCCCCGGAGCAGCTGGGACAGAGGGACATCTGTCTTTTGAATTCGTTTTCTGCCGCAGCTGTGGTCGCATCTATCAGCAGGTGCTACGAGGAGTCTCAGCCGGAGCTGCCTCTCTCCTGCACCCACTGGCCAGGATCAGGAGCCCTGGCCTTATCTCTAGAAAAATGGGGTTCCAGCAGTGGCCAGAGCATGTCTCACCAGTTCTGTGAGACACCGCATAGTGTAAAGTTCTTTGGGCAGACCTTTTGGGAAACAGTGCTTACTATATACATGGGCTGATATTCAGCCTGAGCCCCTTCTCAAGGTTACAGGGGGTACCAGCGGTTTATGGCTGGGGTCCATCCTATGGGGTGGAGCCGTGCTGTACTAGTTGTTAAATATTTTGAGTATCACCCCTGTATACTACAACTGTTATATTCTCTGTCTCTCTCTCTAGGGTCTGGCAGAAGTAACGCCCCTTTTTATGAGCTGGTAAACTTAAAAAAAGGGCATTACTTCTGCTGGATGCTGTGTGTGTGTTGATATACATACTGTATATATATATATACATGCATATATATATATTCTATGTATATATGGACTCTATATACATATATATAACTGTGTGTGTGTATGTATGTATGTATGTATATATATATATATATGTATGTGTATATATATATATATGGAGAGAGAGAGAGAGAGAGAGACCATATTAGCATGTTAAAAGCTCTGAAAACTTACATAAGAGCAAATTGTTAACCTCTTTTAGTGCAATGTTTCCTAAATGTATTTGACCTCAGTATCCTTTCTATCTCATATCCCACAGAACTGGTGACTCCATGAAACACTCTGGTGAACACTGGGTTAGAGTAATGAGGAAACAGGAAAGAGATAGTGGCCAGGCACCCAGAGCCCCCTTTTTTAACCTAAATGAAAGCTGAGGGGCAGACCTCATTCCTGTGTGGGTCCATCAACTTTACCCCAATCATCCAAATACACATCCACACCTCTCACCCCCACCTGCTGAAAAAACAGAAATAACCTTTTCACCCCTGTATTCCTATACCTTTCATTCTGCCCATACATATATCCAGCTGAGAAACCACATTACCATGCTAAGAGATGGACTTCATAGCCCCAACTGAGGCCCACACAGAAGAAAAATGATCCCCTTTCCTCTTGACTGTGTCTTTGTGTGTCTATGTGTAGCTGTGTGCAGGGTCTTTGAAGAGAGCATGCGAAGTGCAAACTGTACAAGCTAGATTTTCTAGGGGCTGTGTTCTGGGGATGAGGGTAGTGGGGATTGTGTGGGGATTTTGTTGTTTCAACATAGGAAGTAAGCCAAGTGATTAAGGGAACCCTAGTGGAAAATGGTTAAGTGATGGGTTGTGTTGTAGGAGTTGAGGTATAAAGCCGTTTTAAATGTCATTGAGATCAAGGTAACTGTGGATGTATACGTCTAGGTCTGACTCTCGGGGCCACAGAGTCTTTTTGCCTGGGTGGAAAGAGAGAGACATCCTCAGTGAGGTGAGCTCTTTCTTGTTCATTTCAAGCAAGATGCAGAGAGAAGCTTTGTGCTGAGTGCGTTTTTTGTTTTGTTGTAAGTACTGGGAAATGAAGGCAGGAATCACAGTGCTTACAGGTTGTTGGCATTACTCTTGCTTGGCCTTGATTGCCTCATCAAGGGGGCAGAGTTAACCTTGAGGATCCCATCCTCCTGAAGCAGAACTTCAAGGGAATTGGCTGTGGTTTAGCTTTTCATCTGATGCAGGGTAATGAGCTTTCCAGTTGGTTTTCCTCCCAATTCTGGGAATATGTCCACACTAAGACTCGTACTCCAGGACTTGCATAAGTATTGCAGCATTTGTTAGTTGATGGCTTGGTCAGTGTTTCTCTTTATTGATGTGATAATACCAATCTTATAATCAGAGAAATTACCTTGTATGTAAGAGCAGTTTGGGGTTAGGGAGGGAGAGGAGCAAAGAGGATGAATATGGCTTATTTTCTCTTTAATGTGTACCAGGTTCTGGTATTTCCTTAAACACACTTATTTTTCAACTACAGTTGGTAGTTAACCAGAGAGGCAAGAGGAGATGAGCTATAACAATCTAGTTTAATGACTGTCCCATTTGCTTAAGAAAAAGGAGGTGAATCACAGCTCCTCAGAGCCCTGGACCCAAGTGGAACTGAAAATAGGGTCATTTTGCTGGCTGGGCTTTTTAGAGTGGATATGACTTGAACAACCCAGCCCTTGCCTCCTTTCTGCTGTTCAGAGCAGTCTTCCTTTTTTGCCTGGAAGGCACTTCTCTTGTTTATGTTCCTATGAAGGTGGTCTTGTCCTAGGTCCTCAGAGTCAGGAGCATTTTAGGACCAGTATTAGCAGATGCCCCAAGGAAAAGGAAATTAAGTATTGGATTCCAGTGGTAAAAGGAGTATACTGTTTCTTTTTCCCTCTCACTGTGCCTCATTCATTAATGTAAACCAGCTCTGTAAGCAGTGGTTCAAAACCTGTTTTGGATCACAGATCCTTTTGAGAACCTGATGAAAACCAGTAACTCATTTTTGAGAAAAATAGACATTAGCAATCCAGTCAGTTTTGCATATGTTTAGCAGGTTCAGAGCCTATCCATGGAATCACTAAACTGGGGTAAAATAAAGGGAGTTACCCTGATCCAATGTGGTCACTATACATTTGTGTCAAGAATTACAAGCCAAGGGTCGCTATTTTAAGGACCAAGATACCAGAGGCAGTATGGTATAAAGATAGTCTTGTCTTTAATGACTAGATGGGTATTGCTTACAATCTACTCTGTTTTTTTTTTTGTTTTTTTTTAAAGATATGACATTCTGACACATACAGCTCCTCGCAGACCTTGTTTTAAAGACTTTTAGGAGGTGATTCTCCATACTGTCAGATCACACCTCTTAATAATCAGGTGTTAACCTCCAGCCTTCAATCTTTTTAGTAATTGTAAGGATAGAAAGTGAAGCCCCCAAAGTATATGTGCTGCAGGCATAGCACCCAACTGAAAGGCATTGTGGACTCTAAGGGCCTTCTGCAGATGGGGCATCATTTCTGGTGTACCACTGTCTTCTCTACCTCAGTCCAGCACCACCTCCCTTGGACAAAACAAAATAAGCAACATCCACCAGATAGGTGAATAGATATGATGATTTTTCCCACAGGGAATTAGCCTCAAATTCCCATCTTCCTCCCAACTCTCTGCTACATGTCCACTCTACCCCTTTAAAAAAATGTCTTGTGTTCTCTCTGGACAAAATGTAAAATAGGGAAACCTTATCTTAAGGAACCTGTCACCTTATTCCTATTGTGGTGCCTATTCAGGGCTCAAGTATCCTCCTCTTTCCACCCCATCAAAGTATCTCTGCGAAGAATCCCTTACATTGGAAAATGTAACCTAAAGTGTTTGCTCTTCCCAGATCTAGTTACACTGTAATTAGCTCTAATAGTGGAAGTGAACGTGGAAGGAAAAGTGTTTCCCCTGTTCTAGTGATATTATACCTTTAGGGAGCTAAAGGGGTGATAATTTGGGACAAAGGCCTTTTCTTTCCAGCACTCCTGCAAACAAACCACAGTTCCTATTTCCTACTAGGTGGTGGATCTCAAACTGTGTTCTTTGGACCAGCATCATCATCACCTGGGAACTTGTTTTAGAAATGCATATTATCAGGCTCCAACCCAGACAAACTGAATCAAATTCTGGGGGTGGGACCCAGCAATCAAATCAGTCTTTTCACCTGCCTCCCAGGATCTCTGAAGTATGCTAACATTTGAGAACTGGTGGCTTGGAGATTCAAATTCTGTTTCAATTGGTACTTAGCCCTCTTCAAACGAAGAGAGGGGATCTGTACACCCTTTGTCAGATTAATTTTCTGCAACCTCTCTAGGCATGCTTCTTGGTTGTGTTCCTCTTGAGTCCCAAGGTCTTCCTCAATTCTTTAGTCAGTGAAAGGTCTGGGTCAGTCACCCATTTTAGAAACTGGTGGGGCAACTAACAAACTGCTGTGATTGGTTGGGACTGGAGCTTCTCAAATGGGCACTGAGGATTCATGGGTCCAGAAATCTGAAAGGACAAAAAGGATCAGACACATCAGAGAAGAGAAATCCAATGTAAAACTGAAAAACTGATACACAAGGAAATGGTCCTCCTTTGCTAGTTCTCTAGTCCTTTTCTAGGCCTCCTAAGGTGCCCCAGAGACAGGTGGGGTGGGCATTCCCTTACCGAGGTAGGGGGTGAGGCCAACTGTCCTAAGTCCTTAAAGACCTAAGTTTTCCAACCTCACAATGCACTAGAGAGCAATAAGGTGCCATGCAAAGGGTTCTAACCATGGTTTGACCTGCCTTATGAGCAAGGGCAGCAGAGAGCCCCCAGGACACAAGAGGGAACCAGGCTCATTTAGGAAGATGTGAAGTGAGATTCGAACCCAGACTCTTCACTAGGTAGAGGTTGTAACCAACTAAGTCATGGCACCTATGTCAAAAATGCATTCCTCTTTGAGGATTCTGTCCAATGCCTGCTTCAGGAAGGGTTCTGTCATGCAGGCCCTGGCCCTGCTACCTCCTCCAGCTCCCCTCCCAGGCGCACCCACGAGGACAGACTGAAGTGAAAGTTGCAAACCTGCCACCCCTGTGGGGATCTCCAAGGCCAATCGATGAGTGACTCTAAGTATCTTTGTGGGAGGTGATCAGCCCCTGTCCCGTAAGGCACAGAAGCTTGGCTAGGGCTTTCTTCAACCCCTGGCCTCAGGCTCTCTCCCTGTGTCCTATCACTGGTGCGGTTTCCCAGTAAGTGGAGCTCTTCACTCTTCACTTCCACTTCTTCTTTTTTTTGGTCAGATTGGTTTTGCTTGGTAATTTTGTTTTGGTTTGCCTGGGAAGTGCCAGACCTTCCTGGCTGGGGCTGTTCTTCCAAATCCCTATCTTCCTGCCATCCTCTCTTCAAGCTTCTGGCCAGTTCCATTCCATCATGAGCCCTGTCCCTTGCTTTTCTATCAGCTTTGAGACTACGAAGGAGGGTTCCTTCCTCATACTTCTGACTTTCTTCTCTCAGATTCTTGGGGATAGCAGCTCAGCTGCCACCTCACTACTGTGCATCTCTCTCCTACACACCTCCCCACACCTAGACTTGGCCAAGGTTGCTGGTACTGTCAAATCCAGGCCCTTTACTCCATTCCCTACAGGCCCCTCCCTTGATGCGGCTTCCAAAGCAGCTTTCTCCTTTTTGCTATTTTGACATAGTCCCTTCTTGTCTCTTGTGGCTCCTGAGAACCAATCTCGAGTCTACAAGCCATTTTTTTCTTTTGTGCTTACTGCGTGCCAAGCACTGGCTACTCCAATCCTGGGAGATTATTGAATGTGACCACTGTTCCTGTACTCAGTATATTCCTCAGCTGAGCCCTCCCCTGCCACCATCTTCCTGCCAGTCCTCATGCCACTGCTCCAAGGTGCTCTTTCCCAGGAAGCTTTAGAGGTGTATGCCCATTGGCCATCCTGGCCAAGTGCTCTGTTCCTGCCAGATTTGTAACTATTGTTTGACTTAATTCCTTCTGATGGACTGTGAATTTCGCACAGATTACCCAATGGGGAACCCTTATCTGTATCCTTAGGGATCTATAATATGTTCTTTATGGTCCCTGTCAGTTGAATAAAGAATGTATTGGCTGTGTCACTGATATCCTCTCTCTGTCCTCTCCTCTACCCCTCCATTGTCAGCTCTTCTCTCCTGATAAAAAGACTGCGACAGCAGGGGATGCCGGACAGCTCCAGGGGTAGTTGTGGAAGCCCCTATGCCTTGCTCTCCCTCCCAGAACATAAACCTCAAGACACAAGTTCCCCACCTCTCATCTGCTGTCCTGGCTCCCAGATCATCTGGGGACTCGCCTCATCCTGGAGACAGGCAGTAGAGTGCTGAGTAAGGCCAGGCGAGTGAGGGCCCAGGGCACGCATTTAAGGAAGCCCTCGATCTTGGGGTCATTCAAGTGCTCACTGCTCTTTGGAGACCCTTAGAGTGCTGGGCCCTTAGACACTTAAGATACTTAAGAGTGCTGAGTCTGCGGTGGTGGTGCCTGCAAATTGACCCTCCATGTAAATTCACATTAATTGGTGATTTGAGGGGAGCCAGAGGATGTGCAAAGAGATGAGGTTAGACAGGAGCCAAACCCACCAGAAGCATTCACCTTGACGGTGAAGAGGCTAGTCATCTGGCAGAGGACATCAAGAGGACAGGGTAAGACCATGTGGGAGACAACGGAAAACCTGCATGTGGGAAACCACCAGCCTATGACCCACCGACACGGCCTCCCAGTCCTGGCACTTCTCTGGGGTGGGGAGAGGGAATCAGGTTGCAGGCCCGAGCACAACCCAAAGGTTTAGCTCATCCTGCATGGGCGTTGCCTTAAAGAGCTTCCAGCTTACTGCATGGGGGCTGCTGCCCCTCTACAGCTTTCCCAGAACCAGCCAGACTGTTTTGTCATCTGTGTCCATGCCGCCCATGTTTCCCAGCTTTCTTGCAGTTAACTCACTTCCCTCCAGTCACTTAGAGCAAAACTTTTGACAAGTCTGGTCTTTCCCCCAGAAGAACCACAGCTACGATTGTCCATGGAGGTACCTGTTCTCTCTGCCAGCTCCAGGGGACTGATGAAATCCTGACTGCCTTCTTGTTTTCTTAAATTTTATTTTTATTGTTTGAGAGAAGATGAGGTAGATGGGGGGTGGGGGTGGGGGGAGGGGGAGAGAGAAGGAAGAGGGCCCAGAGCAGTCGCCATCATTGTACATTAGTTGTGACATGGATTCACTCTACACAGGTCGATGTGGGGCCACGTGGAACAGGAACTGAACTGGGGGCCTCCCTCATGGGAGATGAGAACCTTCACTGCTGAGCCATCCCAGTGGTTACCAGTTGCGCCACAGTCAAGCATATGGGTTTATATGGCCTGGGCCCGGGCATCAAACCCCAGATCTTGTGATTGTGAGGCAAGCAAGCGCTCAACTGCTTCTTGCTCTCAGAAGTCTTTCCCAGCCTCAGCCAAGGCCTCATGCTGACACCCCCTCAGTCTTCAATTTCCCTTTTCCAAGTCCTTTGGCTTTTTAAAAAGTCCTTTCCTGACATGGTGCCCCTATATTAATTTCCCGAACACCCTGTCTCCCTGCCTTTGCTAGGTACTTAGGTTTTGGCTGGAGTGACCTCCAGCCCAACCAGATAGCCTTTCTACATTAGAGCTCTCCAGAGGAGGAGGAAGAACAGGAGAGATCTATTTATTGATTTAAGGCCACTGACAAATGGAGATGTTCTCATGTTCTGAAACCCCCCCACCATTGTATTTGAGAATATCCTCCCCTGCAAGAACCCTCTTAAATTATTATAGTACTGTGTAGGAATGAATTTTAAACTTCTGACCTTTACTTACATAAAAAAAGATGTCTCATAGAGTTAATGTGTAGATGGTGAGGCCCAATTCAACATCTATATTTGTAGTGAAGAGAGCACTGGATTTGCAGTGAAAAGTCATCACTTTATAAATGAAAAAGCTATAATTGACAATTATGTGGACATTACCTACTTCTGAGCAAGTTACAATTCATACGATTCTGAAAACAAATACAAAAAAGATATAGCCTCATTTCTGGGGATGCTGGGATAGCTCAGCAGGTTGAGTGCTTGCCTTGCAACCAGGTCTGGGGATTAAATCACGGACCCAGCCCATGAAACCCATGTGCTGAACTGCAGTGCAACTGGTAACCACAGGGATGGCCAAGAAGGGTCTTGCCTCCCATGTGAAGGCCCCCAGTTCAGTTCCCGCCCCTCACAGCCCCACATCCACCTGTGTGGAATGAAGCTATGTCAACTTAACGATGTACAACTATGGAGACTGCTCTGGGCCCTTCTCTCTCTCTCTCTCTCTCCTCTCTCTCCTCTCTCTCCTCTCTCTCTCTCTCTCTCTCTCTCTCTCTCTCTCTCTCTCTCTCAGTTCTCAAGCAATAAATCTTAAAAAAAAACTAGTCTTGGGGAAGCTGGGATGGCTCAGCTGGCTAAGTGTTCGCTTTGCAGCCCTGGTGACCGAGGATAGAATCTTAGCCCCGGCTCATCTTAGCCCCGGCTCATGTGGACCCATATGCTGAACTGGGGTGTGCTTTCCATGTGGGTGGCCCCAGTTTGGTTCTTGCCCCATCCCCCATCCCCCACTCGGCCCCTGGCTGAAGGGGGCGTGCTTCCTAGTTTCAGTCCAGTTTCCACCCTGTGCAGTCCCCACCTACCTGTGTGGAATGAAACTATGTCAAAAACTAATGACATACAACTATGGAGACTGCTCTGGGCCCTTCTCCTTCTCTCTGTCTCTGTCAAAAACAACAACAAAAAAGTCTCACTTCTATGCTTCCAAGACAGTTATCGTCTTCCCTTCACAAAGAGAACCACTTAGTTTTTTGTGTGTATCCTTCCACAGTTTCTTTATACAGTCACAGAGATATACGAGGGCTGTCTGGAAAGTATCCAGCCATGTAACGTGAAAAATAGAGGCATTTATGGCTGGATTTTTTCCAGATAGCCCTCATAGTTTCCTTCATTTTACACAAAGGATATTGGTGTAATCAATGTCTTGAATTTATCTCTGGTCTCTCTGGGTTACATTCAAGGTGTCAGTAGGCTGACCATACATACCATTTAAAATGGGACAGTACTGTTGTTTTCTGTCCCATTTATAACAGTATGTCTGGTCAGCCTACCTACTGGGCTGGTGGAGATTTGCATTGCCAGAAGCATTGTGAGTACCTATTTCCCCAGCCTAACCAGTGGAGTAGGTTCCCAGATATTTTGGATTAAAAATGCTATTTTACTGTTTTAATGTGGATTTATCTTATGACTGAAGTTGCATCATTTTCATATTTTCAAAGACTATTTGTATTTCTTAACTTTTTTCAGCAACCAGTGAATACTTGATGCCAGAGGGCATCTAAGGTTCATTGCAGTTTTCTGATCATCATCGCAGTAGGCCACTGAGATAGAAGGGAAGCAAAGAATGGAGGTCACCGTTATTCCATTTGCTCTCACTCAAGTTAAATGCCAAACTCTGCCACTAGCAAGTGAACAATGAAAAGTGGGGATTATGTTTTATCCATTTTCATTCCTGGCAAAGGGCCCAGCATTTTGCAAGCACATAGTCATAGTGAACACTAGGGATGAGATGAACTATTCTTAAGAATTCCTTCCACAGAAGTACTCAGCTGGGATTATGATGATAATCTGCATAGCCTTCCAGTGAGTTAAGGTCATTTCTTCTGTTTCATCAGAGTACGGCCACCCTAAAGCTTAGCAATTACAAACTAATCTGAAATGACCATTGTTAGCTATATGAGGTCAGGGTCTGACACAATCAATTTGATAAGTTTAGTAGTGAATGAATGAAATTTGCTTAAATGAAGCAATCATCATAATACAAACAGAAGTGATGGCTCTTTTGTTGTCAGTGTCCATTCCATCCTATTTGAGGGGAGTTTTGTTTTTTTTTTTAAGATTTATTTTTGACAGAGACAGAGAGAAGGGGGAGGGACCGGAGCAGTCTCCATAGTTGTACATCATCAGTTTTTGACATGGTTTAATTCCACACAGGTGGGTGGGGGTCTGAGCAGGGTAGAAACTAGTCTGGGGGCCACCCACATGGGAGGCACAACCAAGTTAAGCATATGGGTTCACATGGGCTGGGGCTAGGATTTGATCCTTGGTCCCTGGGGCTGCAAGGCAAATGCATTTGCTGAGCCATCCCAACTTCCCCAGAAAGAGCTTTCAAATTCTAGATCATCTGTTCTTTTGATGAAAACATCGGAACTATAAAGATTAAGTGTTCTAATTGTGTTCAATAGTTTCTCACTGCCTCTTGTCAGATGGCTCCCTATTCTGATTCTGTGTTTCATCCTGCCACTCACAGACAATTCAAGTGTAATAAACCTAATTACTGCAAGAATTTTGCAGTTATGCAGTTTTGCATAGGCTTAAAACAGTGATTCTCATTTAAAGGTGTGAGAGGATGAATATTAGCATCACTTCAGCTTTTTATTTTTTTAAAATACAGCCACTCCTCACTTTATGACCTACCTGTTTAACGACCACTTAGACTTACAGCCAGTTCTCCAGCACAGGGCATCTCCTTTCAGTCTGTGTGAGTCTCTAGAATTACCTTTCTCAGGCTTTGTCTTGTTCCAGCAGTTGGTTAGTATTCACTATACGTAGTGTTCACAATCACCCAAGACTACTTATTTTGCTTATAAGTGTGATGTCCTGTGATATCTATTGAAAATTACATACCTTATGGTACCACAACACACAAGACAGCTGCCTTTAAGCTCCTTATCGACCAATTCGCTTAACAACCTAGTCATAGGAATGCAACTTGGTCACTGAGGAGTGCTTGTAGACATACCCTGTTCCTCCTTGTGGGAGATATCAGACTCTCCTGGGAGAAGCGTGGTCAGGTATACTCTGCAAAAGCTCCCCATGTAGTTCTAACACCGCATCACCTCCCACCTTCACTCTCACCTCTTTTCAAAAATAAAAAACACCTCCCAGGTACTTCCCTTTTCTCCACTCCTTTGGCTTGAGCTAAAAAGTAAGCTGTTTCCCTCCCTAAGGACCATTTCTGTGTCTTGTCATGGCCTACGGCATTAGAACTACTCCCACACTGTTCTTAACCCTGCATTCAAAGCTAAAATGAATCATACATTCAGTCTGTATTTGTTATATGAGGGCTCTCCAGAAAAAAATCCAGCCATTGTCAATATGAGAATGGTTATATGGCTTGATACATTCCAGACAGCCCTTGTATAAATATATTTTTATTTATTTATTTATTTTTGACAGAGAGAGAGGGAGAGAGAGAGATTCAGAGACAGAGAGAGAACTGAACTGGGGGAGCTCCCAGTTCAGCATATGGTTCTGCACGGGCCGGGGTCGGGATTCGATCCTCGGTCCCCGGCGCTGCAAAGTGAGCGCTCAACCCACTGAGCCATCCCGGCTTCCCCCAGACAGCCCTTGTATAATGCTCAATACATGTTATTTTTTAAGACAAGCAAAAGAGCTAGCTATTCATTATCTAAGCATCCCCATCTCCTTATAATGCTGCTATGCATTCTGTAAATTTTAATAGTTTATTCTCTAGTAGTTGGTATTTTCCCAGTTCGTAATTCCCTTATTGAATTTTATCAATTGAAGCATATTTCATGATATTTAAGTCCTTCTTATCATGTTACTGACACTTAAAATCACCCTACCCCAACTTTTTTTTTTTCCAGGAAAGGAAACCAAGGCCATGGATGGTTCAGTAATAACAACTAAGGTCACAGTGGCAGAATTTTGACTAGAATCCTGGTCTTATTAAGTACGGATCCAGTAGTTTCCTGCTGTGGCATATTACTGCTACATCATGAATTATTTAACTCTCAGTGATGAGCACCTACCCTATGCCAAACCTTATGCCAGATGCTTCACACACACTCATTTAACTGATGATTAACATATAAACCCCTTTTAAAAATCAAGTAAGGGCAAAAACTTCAAACCCATTACAATCAATTCTGGAGAAGGGATTTTTTTTCCTAAAAGGAATTTCACGTGAGAACATTTGGGTCAGTGGGACCACTCAACTTAGAGGCTGTCTACTCGTCTCTTGCCCCAGGGATGCCCCGACTTCATTCCTTACATGCCTTTCACCCCAAAACTCAATTTGGATTTGTTAGGGTATCTAACATTAATTCAACACTTGTGTCCAATCGCTTGAAGTTGCCGGTTTTCTGTTTTTTCTTTCTTCCTGAAAGGCATTTTCTTGGGTCCTGCAGCAGGAACAGAATTTCAAGTCCTCTCTTCACCCCACATGCACCTGCTACAGGCCTCACCTCAACACCCCCACCCCCACCTTTTCAGGTGCCGCAAAGAGGAAACAGACAACAGTGTTGTAGTGGAAAGGTCTTGTGACTAGTTGGCAGCCCCAGGAGCCTTAAGGAGAAAGGCAGGGAGGGGAAACTGCTCCCACACTACAGGTTCCCTGCGGCTGCTTTCCGAGGGCCTTCCGATTTAGCTGTTAGGTCGGCTCTCACTGAGGCTGCCTGCGGCGTGGTCCGCTTGCCCGGCTTCTCGGGGTCCCGCCTCTTCTCTTCCCGTGGCTTCTTCTCCCCTCGGGCCCTGGGCCTGTTTCCCTTCAGGCTCCGTCCTCTCCTTTCGTCCCGCCCCTTGGCCCTCCTTTCCACCTTAGCTCTGGGTCGCACCGGGTCCTTGGCTCTTGGTTTTACCCTTCTCGCCCTGGCGCTCCGTCTCCTTGCTCCCCTGGCCTTGGCTGCCCTGCGCGGAACTCGGGGCGTCCGGGGGCCCCGCGGCCCCACACAGGTCCTCCCCCGGGAGCGCCCGCCCACCGCCGACCCCGGGCGTCTAGGTTTCGTCCTGGGCTTCGGAGTCTTCCAGACTCGGAAGCAGCCGGCGGCGGCGCCGCCGCTGACCCGGATGAGGACGCCCTTGACGTCGGCGGACGCTGCGCGCCGGCGGCGCCCGCGCTTCTTGCGCACGTGGTAGCCCGCATTTCCCAGCTCCCTCCTGAAGGAGGCCAGGGACAGCCTTGTGTGCGTGGCGATGGCTTTGAGCAGCACCTGCGACACTCTGACCACCGAGTGCGGGTCCCGCCTGGCCGGTGCCCGGAGAACTTCAGCGCCTTGGGATTTGCCACTGGGCTCAGCCGCCATAGCCGCGGCCCAGCTTCCCACTCCGCGGGGCGCCTGGATTTGGGCGTCATCCAACAATAAAGGCTGCAAGGCCAAGGCTGCCGGGCCACGTCACAAAGGCGGGCCTGGCCGAGATTTTCGGGTTCTAAGGACTGGCAGATCTCACATTTGTAGGGGCCGTTTTTACTTTTCATAACCTATCAGACCACTTCCTTCTAGATCTAAACCAATTGAGATCTTCCATAACTATACAACCGGAATCATCCCTTTTCATAATCTCCAGGGTTTTGTTTTTTCCATCTCTTATATTCACACTTATTGATATTGATCTCATCCACTTTTTGAAGTTCACTAGTTTTCTGTGAAAAAAAATAGTGTATATCACCTACTGTCCTACCCACATTTCTCTAATGTGTGAGACGCTCTTTCCAATTATCTAAGACAACTCATGCAATGCCTTTAAAAACTAAATGTGGGGGATGCCAGAATGGATCAGCGGGGTGAGTGCTCAACTTGCAGCCCTTGGGGTCCGAGGATCGTATCCCAGCCCTAGCCGGTGTGGACCCATATGCTGAACTGGGTTGTGCCCCTGGTTGGGTTCTTTCTGGGGGCCTCCAGAGGCCCATGCAGGAGGCCCCCGGCCGGTTCCTCCACTGTGTATCCGGGCGCTTACCTGTGGAGTGAAACTACATCGAAAAATAACGACATACAACTATGGAGACTGCTCTGGGCCCTACCCCCTTGTCTCTCTCACCTCTCAAAACAATAAAATAAATCTTAAAAAAAGAAAAAAGAAAACAAACTAAATGTGGTAGTGTACTCTATAAAACAACCCGGCCCAGAAATGCCCACCTTTATTTAGGTTTTACTAGTTAGATATCTGCAGTCATGTCTCTCTGACTCTGTTGGTGGATTTTGTACACACGTGTAAAGCAAATGAAAGAACCACTGTGGTTCTTCTCTCACCAACAATACTTCCCGTACCTAGGAATGATACCTCATTTGATTCAATTGAACCAATCAGATTCCAAATAGCTTAACAGTGTTCTAATCATTATTCTTTGAACAGACTTTGTGCTTTTCTCATACTAGTTCCTCTTCTTGGATTGCCCATCCCCTTTCTCTACCCAGATAAATCCTCCTCATTGTTCAAAGTTCTGCTAAATCCTTTCTTCACGGAAGCTTCCTTAGACTTTTATAGTTAAATGATTTCGCTCCCTACTACTTTTGCAATCTTATCCTCCTTTTTCTTTATTTTAAGTTAATTTGGTAATAGAGGGTACAATGTGGCACAATATTTAATAGAAGAAAAAAAACATGGACTTGGAGCTGGAAGACATAGATACATATCCTATTTCTTTAACAGCCACATGACATTGATAAATTCCTTAATAACTCTGAATCTAGCTTAAAAAAACAACAACAAATAATCCCATCCTACCAACATCACAGAATTATTGGAAAGGTTCAGAGAAGGTGATGGTAGATGAGAAAAGCCTACCCAAATATAAGGCATTAAATTATTTTACTCTGATTTGTTTATATTTTTTTCCAACTAAATAAAAAGGTCCCTGAGAGCCAGGCAGTTTTTGAATTCTATGTCCGTGATGTACCTAACAGTATCTTTCAGTATACATAGCAGTCATTTGAGTTTCTTTTTCTTGTTTTTTTAAGATTTATTTTATTGTTTTTTTGACAGAGACAGAGAGAGAGAGAGAGAGAGAGAGAAAGGGGAGAGCCCAGAGCAGTCTCCATAGTTGTACATCATCAGTTTTTTGTTGTTTGGGTTTTTTTACATAGTTTTTTTCCACACAGGTGGGCAGGGGCCACGCAGGGCAGGAACCAGGCCAGGGGCCTCCTGAATGGGAGGCACACCCCCTCCAGCCAGGGGCTGAATTAGAGGGCAGGAGCCAAACTGGGGCCTTCCGCATGGGAGCACACCTCAGTTCAGCATATGGGTCTGCACGGGCTGGGGCTGGGATTCGATCCTTAGTCCCCGGGGCTGCAAAGCAAACACTCAACCCACTGAGCCATTCTGGCTTCCCCTGATTGAGTTTCTTGAGCTCCTTCTAGGTGAGAAGACTCTCTGGATTTAGATGAAACTCGCAGAAAATCAGGAGAAAGGAGCAGGCTGATTTTTTTTTTTTTAAAGAGAGGGCACAGGATTTATTTATTTATTTATTTATTTATTTATTTATTTTGACAGAGGGAGAGAGAGAGATACAGAGACAGAGAGAGAACCGAACTCGGGGAGCTCCCAGTTCAGCACATGGTTCCACACGGGCTGGGGCCGGGACTCGATCCCCGGTCCCCGGCGCTACAAAGTGAGCGCTTAACCCACTGAGCCATCCAGGCTTCCCCAGCAGGCTGAATTTTAAAGGGTTGGGAATGGAGGAACCAAGGAAGCTAGTTGCTCAAGGATCTCTTATTTTGGACACAGTTTAATTGGGAATAACTCAAAGAATTACTCAAAGAATACTTCAAATCGCAAAGCCCACCATACTTACACTTATCCAGAGGACATTCACATACGCTCAGCAATCACAGGTTATACTGTGATACACTTGTAGTTCCGTCCAAGAATCAGCTCCAGGAAATCACGTAGGCCTGTGCTTCTTCAACATTCATGTGCACTTCCTAAAGTGCAAATTCCAATAATTAGGCGTGGGACATGGGGTTTCACCTTTTAACAAGCTCCCTGGTAGTTCCATCTGGTTAAAACACAAGTGTTGGGTGGTGGGGGGAGAGTAGACAATGAGAAGAGAAGTGACAGGAGGTGAGTGAGACTAGAAAGGTGGCATCAGGCCAAGGTATGAAGGACAGATACCATAATAATGACACAGTTGTAAGTGGTCATACAGCAATGAGTGGCAGAGTTTGGATTCAAACCCAAGGGTCCAAGTTCTTAACTACATTACTATGCTAAGTTTCCTTTCTCCAAGGTTGACCCTCCACATACATATGTAATATATTAGAGCAGGAGGACGTTTATCTCCATAATCACAGCTCAGAATAAAGAATAAATCAGGGCAGAGTTGTGGCTCTGAGGATCTCCATGGGCAGAGGATTAACACATCAGCACAGGGACAGTGCACCATGGAGTTGCCAGATGAAGAGGCAGTGCCCCATGGAGCAGGACGCCCCCCGTTTGTGTAGTCTCTTGGTCTGGCTATGTAAAGGGTGTCCCAAAACTCATGCAAGAAGTAATTTTGATAGAAAACACAGGTTTATAATTAAAAATTGTAAATTTTCATTGCTCAACAATGAAAATGCGTTGTTCTTTTGTGTAGCACTCCATTTTTAATAACCCTGAACTGTCAGCTGTCACGCTGTCTTTTTCTTTTGTTGTTGGCAACACTTTACCACATAAATGATGCAAAATTCAAATCTTGCGTGATTTTTGGGACACCCTTTACTTCCTGGCTGCATAGGCCAGTGGCTGCAGGATGGGGCAACCACCAGACTATTAAAGAGACAAACTGCTTTGCGAATAGGAGGAAAGTAAGTGAAGTCTGATCTTCAAATCAGCTAAAATAGGTTGGCTGCACATAATTATATCATCATGAAAGAAAGACAAGAACCAAATCAAACAACCATATCAGAAAGGAGCCAATTAGAAACCTTTGGAAAAGACTGAGATCAAAGGAAAAGAACTATGTGAACAATATATTAAAAAAACACCTATGGCAAAAACAAACAAACAAACAAACCATCAAACAAAAAACCAGAAAATTTCATTTACACATAACCATTTATTTCTATGTAGATTTCTGTATAAATATGCTGTAAGTAATAGAGGAATAACAAAAATGAGAGAAAACAAATGCGGACTACCCCTCAGTTAGCTCAGAAGGTAAAAAAAGCCGGTGATGAGATATTTTTCATAGCACCAATCCCTTGGGGTTCTTTTCTTCCTCTTTGGAATAAATCTACTTGCCAGCCCTCTTCTTCTGATACCCCAAAAGGAAAAGATACTTCAGAGAGAACAATATTCTTTAGGAAAAGAGTCTTTACAAGTCAGCATCATACCCCTAATCAGGAGATACCAACCCCAGCTCCAGAAAGACAAGGCAACTGTCCCTTCCAAATGTAATGGTCCATGATTATAAACCAGAAGTTATTACCTAGAGAGGACAGCACTACCCTGTTGTGAGAAAGAGCAATAGCTCTTAATTTATGGAAGCCTTGGAGGTTGGGTGTGGGAGGTGTGTTGAGGGGAAAGATCCTAAGGAATCATGTCTAGTCTAAATACTTGTGTTTCAAGTTCCAGAGCGAGACCATTTTATTCTTGGTTGATAAAATGCTTCTTCTAGGGCAGCCAAGAGGAACTTGGTTGTTTCAGAGAATAAACAACCTTTAATTACTATATTAAATTCTAAGAACACCAGGGGTTTTTCAATTAATCTCACTCCTGCTTACAGAGTTATACAGCTCTAACTTCACAGAGGGTAAGTACATACCAGAGCACAACAAAAGTTAGTAGCACACTCTGCTTTAACCTCAATCTGTTATCTCACAACCCCTCCCTAATCCACAGGCCTGGGATTCCCAGACACTAGGTGTTTCTGGCTCAATTATCTTGTAGTGATTCAATTTATCTCTCCCCAAACTGAAAGACAGAAACAAGTTCAACGATCTATTACAACTTCCCACTGACCTTAAAGTTAGGCTGGCCACACATACACACCCTTTTTAAATAGGACAGTACCATATTTTTCTGTCCCATTTAAAGTGGTAGGTACGGTCAGCCTACTGATACTTTGAATTTAGCCCAGTGAGATCAGGCTGGCCATACATTTTAAACGGGTCAGAAAAAAATGGTACTGTCCCATTTACAAAGCTACGTATGGTCAGCCTACTTAAATTACCAGGTTTCCCCCTACCCCCACCAAAGGAACTTTTCTTCTCATTTTGTTATATAGTCTAAGACCCTTTTCCCTTCCTGAACTACTATGTGCCTTCCAGTTCAATGCAAATGACCCCAAAATAGTCATTTCAGCAAATCAGCCCATCAGTCCGCTGATAGCTTTGGGGAAGACTACACTGGTTCACAAAGAGAAATACAAAAATAAAGTAAGATTTCTTAAAAGCACGGAGACAGTCTGGCAATTGGGCATTCATCCTTTGACCCCTCAGCACAATTATTCAGAAGTGAGTTCAGAGAATCTAGACCCAGATGATCTCATTGGAGGACCAGGCAAATCTCTCAGCAATTAACCTGAAAATACGAAGTTCTGGTCTCCCCTGACCCCCTCCAAGAAGCTCTAAACACCCTGTGTAACACACCCTTCCCCACATACATAAAATCTGTACCCCACCCCCAAATGCCAGCAAGAGAGAAATATGGGCTTTGGTTATATAAAGTAAACTTCTCATAATACAAGCATTATTAATAAAGTCTTTCCATGAGCCCAAGAACCATTCTACTATCATCGGTTAAATTTCAAACTGAAAACACATCCCTCTGAAGCTTCATACTTTTAACATGAGGCTCAGGGCACCCCAAGACACAGTCAGGATGCAGCCCCACAATAACACTACCTTCTGGGCATCATTTAATTCTGTTAGAGGAACTCCCAGCCACCCACCCTTTGTTAAATTTCCAGAATATCATATAAATGAAGCCAAAGCAGAAACACAGAAAACTATGGAGTAGCAATCATTTACCATGTATATGTGTAACGCCTGCTGTCTGAGAATTAAAACACCCAGACCTACATGCCCAATCTGATACTGTGTGGCAACCCCACTACAGAGAACCTTGTTTCTATCCTAATCTCTTAAAGCCTAAAATTTCACAAAATCCAAAGTCACCACTTAAAAATTGCTTTCTACCAAATTAAATGACCTTTTATTTAAAAGACTCATGGTAACAAACACAACCAGGAGCAAGCTTTATTGGCACTCCCAATTCCCAGTAGACATCCTAGAATGATACTACATAACTTACCTCATTTTTCCTTCAAAATTCCAGGTCTAAATATTTCAATTAAAACAACAACAACACTAACTTCTTCATTTCCTGGGAAAATCATATCTAATTTTCCATTTTGAACCAACTCCTGCCCCCATGACTTTTTCTCAGCCTTGGATCCATCTCTACCTAAGGGAAAGTTCAGACTGAGCCATTTGCTATACCTCACAGGTAAACCCAACAAGGAGAGACTGCCACACCAGCTCTTTTCTTTGATCATTTCACTAATCCAAGCTTTGAGCAAGCAACTCATATTCTCCTTTCTCTGCTATAATTTCTACCATACTAGTTATGCCAGTTGCCAATTTATTGCCTCTTAGCACCAAATTCAGTCTTTGTTGCCTGGTATGTGGACATGGATCTGGGCCTTTTCAAATACGGTAGATTTTCCTTTCCAGCCAACATGATGTTAAACTTTGTCAATAGATGGCACTGGAGAGGCATTGCAGGAGGTAAAAGTTTTCTCTGGCTCTGTTCTCCCTATCTCCTAGAGCAGGAATTGGAAAACTGCCACCTGTTTTTGTGTGGCTTGTGGGCACCACTAAAGTGGGTTAGCACTATGAGCTGCAGAGACTGTATGTCCCCTCACATGCCTCCCTGGCCTGGGGCCATGCTCACTGCTCTCCAGGGCCTGCACTGGTCACCACCTACATACTGAGGACTCCACTGGTGGCAACTGCCAGGCACCAAGCTGAAAACTCAGTTTAAGAGTCAACAACTTAGTGAGTTACCTCACCTCCAGCCAGCTGCTCAAATTGACATGACGAGGCACTCTGGGAGGAGAGGAAGGCATGCTGGGATCTGGGTGTTACTGAGGCAAAAAGTGAAGCTGCGTGCCACACTATCACTTACCTGCCAGGTCCCTCCTGTTTGGACTGATTTTGCTTAGTCCCAAATGCGTCTCCAGCTGATGACAAATAGGGCAGGGCAGAACAAGAGTTTTATCTCCTGTTATATAAGCACCTATATGATATCCTCAATTTGTCTCTTGGCCCACAAAACTCAAGATATTTACTATCTGACCCTTTGCCAAAAAAAAAATAAAATTGCCAACCACTATCTTAAAGAGTGTGACTTTTGAAACTCCAGTACTTGGCCAGCCCAGTTTTCTCCACTGCTAAGTACCTGCAGAACAGTTTTCTCTAGTATCTGGTCACTGTGCTCCTCACCCCCCACCCCCCACACCTCCCCAGCTTTTGACTCAGGCTGCGGTGTTATAGGCAGGACCCCAAACAGCAGAGGTCTGTGCCTCACGGTAGGTCAGTGCTCCATGTACCCCTCTCTTCAGCTTCCATGGGTGCACACACTGGTGACCCAGCAGCACAGGCATGACCTGATTCAGGTCACTGTTCCCACAACCCTCTGCCCAGCTCCAAGTGTGCACCTACCAGGAGCCCCATAGAGCTAGCATTGTAGGGAGCTGGCTACCCTACCTTTGCGCCACAGAGATGCCTGGCTCTGTTCTGGCGCGAGCTGTACACTAAAGTGCACTAGATTCTTACAGAGGGAGGTCTCTCCAGCTCCAGGTTCTAGGAGTGCCCACAGTGGCATGCCTCATGCCCTCTGCACACCTGCCTAGCAGCCTTGGTTTGTTGGTACCTCACAAGGTAGTCCTGCTTGCCCAGTGACTGTGGACCAGCTTTGGCCTGGGAAAACCAGCAAAATTCTCCATCCAATGGGCTGTAACCATATGTTCTTCATTCCAACTTTGTCCTTACTTGTTACTCTCCTATGATTGTTCATAAATTCTTCATTAACTTTCCCTGTTTAAGTAACTGGTTTCTGTCTCCTGACTGGGCCAGTCTAAAAAAGTAGCCTTCTTATCACAGAAATTTTGCAACTGTAGACTGTTCACTAAATTCAACCTGAAAAACAAATTTACATCTTCAAAATGAAGCCCAATCCTTAAAAACACTCTGTATACAATACGAGGGTTGTCCAGAAAGTATCCAGTCAAGTAAGTGTTCTCATTGTATTTACAATGGCTGGATTTTTTCCATCATCTATCTATCTATCTATCTAATTTATTTTTATTTTATTTTTTACATTATTTATCTAAAAATTTTCAAAGGCCCTGGAGATTTTCTCTGTTTGTCATGAGACAGACTTAACTTTTAAGAAGTTAGAGATGAATTTCAATGAGAAATGTATAGGATATAATAGTAACATGAACTTTTTAAAACAAAATATTCATGTTTCACTACACACTAATAAATTTAAGATGGATCAAAAAGATTGAAAGCAGATTCATAGATTTTATAAATGCCTACCCACTGTTCTGTATATCTGAAATTAATATAAAATAAGATTGAATGTCAACTTTTGACACACAGTCAAAAATGACTGAAATATTTCCTAGGATGTAAAGCATAGCATAGAAAATATAGTCAGTGGTATTGTAATAGCTGTGTATGGTGTGAGAAGGATAGTAGACATGTTGGGGTTATCACTTTGTGAAGTATATAAATGTCTAATCATTATGTTCTTTTGTAAGCCTGAAACTAAAAAAAAGTTTTTTAATGAAAACTGAAAAGTTCATATGAGTATTTATTTGACTTCAGGAGGAAGAAAGATTTTCTAAGCATAAAAATAATGGAAGAAGTCACAAAGGAAATTACAGACAATTATATAAAAATCTTAAATATCTGTACATTAAAAAAATTAAAAGAATAATTAAAAAGCAAACAGGAAAATTTGACAAAAGAAGTCAAAGAGTTATTCCAAATTTAAGAGTAAATCCCAAAATTAAGCAATGTATTATACAAATTAAAACAATAGTTAATATATAAAAAATGCTCTACCCTAAACTATAATAAAAGTACAAAATAAACAACAATTTTGACCTATCAAAGTGATAATTTTTAAATAAAAACATAATGGAGAAATGAGACTTTTTTTCCAGATAAGATAGACTAATCACTCTCCACTTGATACTTATCTTACTAATCACTGCTCCTCCAACTAAATGCCGTGGACTAAAACACATAAAATACCTACCAGAAGACTCTGAGAGGTAAATAAAAACGGGTGAACCTCGTAAGGATTACGAAACAATGTAATTGTGAGTTCCTTGGTTTTTCTGTTCTGCCTCCTATGTATCCCAGAGTGGACCCTAGAGCAGCCTAAACACTGGAATTTCCAAGGGCCCAGACAGAAAAAAATCCCAGGAAAAATCTACTCCCTCTAGCTGCAGGACTGGGAAATGGGAGAAGGAGGGATGTGGGATGGAATCCTCTGATTTTTACCCATCCTACTCCAGGTGATTACCAGCAAAGAAGCAGCATTCCTCCTCCCCACCAAGTACACAGTGGGATCAGAGCCCTATAGACCCTCCCTGCTCTATACCACGCAAGCACCAGCAAAAGGTCTGTGTCCCTCTCTCTCCACACCAGCAGTGAGGTGACCTCTGAGGGACAAAGCCCTGTTTCCTCCTTACACCCTATACGAGTGCCAATAAAGACATAGAGCTACTCCTCTTCCACGCTGTGTGGCCGTGGCAGATTCTGTGTAGCAGAACCCTAGCTACAGTGCAGGGGAGCTGATGTCCTGGCTTTCTAGCCTAAGCACTAGGGAACCATGGGAGGCAGGGACTGAGCAGAGAATCAAGCAAATGAGGGAACTGGAGAAAGAGAACTTTAAAACTTGATTATGGAGTCCTGATCTCACCTCCTAGTTGTTACATGTGTGAAACTGACTGGAATCAGCAGAGTGGAGGCTTTAAAATAAACACTGCATTCTAGTGTAGATTACTCCCAGGGTTTCAGATTAGCTGCTGAGGGGGGTACACAGAGCGAAAGACCGGAATAGTACCACAAGGCTTTGAAGAGGAAATTGAAATTGGAACCACAGCCCACAGAAAACAAGCAAAGACATGTGATCAAAAAATAATCAGGTTAACTACTTGCTGGAAAAAACAACAACAGAAAACAATCAACATTCTGCAGAAGATTTTAACAGAATCTAGAGTCTCAATATTCAAAATGTCCAGGATATTATCCAAAATTAATTGATATATTAAGTAGGAAATCTAAACAGCTCCCAAAAGAAAAGGTAAACAACAGATGCCAATTCCAAAATGACCTAAATGGCAGACAATGAATGATCAGAGAAAGACTTTCAAGTAGCTATTATAACCATGCTCCAAGAAGTCAGGTCTATCGAAATGAATGAAAAGCCAGAAGTTCTCAGAAAAATAAAAGGGAGTTCTAAAAAAAAAAGAACCAAATAAACTTTAGAATTGAAACACTCAATAACAGAAATTTAAAAATTCACTGTAGGGTCTCAGAGCAAATTTAGATGACAGAAAACAGAATTACTGAACTGAAAGAAAGTATCCAGTATACACAAGAGAAGGAAAAGAGAGTGAAAAGAATTGAAAATAGTCTTAGAAACTTGTGGGACAATATAAAAAAACCCCAATATTCCTATGACAGATTTCTAGAGGAAGAAGAGAAAGAGATTGGAGCAGAAAAAATGCATATACTTGAAATAATGGTTGAAAACTCCCGAAATTTAGTGAAAGACAGAAATTTACAGATCCAAGAATCATAGCAAAACCCAAATAAATAAACTTAAAACCATAGTCTGATACATCATAATCAAACTATTTAAAAACAAAAGATGGGGAAGCTGGGATGGCTCAGTGGGTTAGGCACTCACTTTGCAGCCCTGGGGACCGAGGATCGAATCCCGGCCCCAGCCCATGCGGACCCACATGCTGAACTGGGGAGTGCCCCCAGTTCGGTTCTCACTGGGGTGAAGACCCCGGCCCAGTTCCTGCCCTGTGCAGCCCAGCCCACCTGTGGAATGAAACTATGTGGAAAAACCAATGATGTGCAACTGTGGAGACTGTTCTGCCCTCCCCCTACCCCCATTCTCTCTGTCTCTGACTGTATCTCTCTCTCTGTCAAAAACAATAAATAAATCTTAAAAACAAAAAACAAAAGATGAAAAACTTAAAAAAAAAGTTTTAAAGTGCTTCCCCCACATGGGAAGCAAACCCCAGTTCAGCATATGGGTCTGCCTGGGCTGGGACTCGATCCTTGGATCCTGGGACTGCAAGGCAAGCACTTGATCTGCTGAGTCATCCTGGCATCCCAAAAAGATAAAAAACTTAAAAGCAAACAAAGAAAT
>PVKE010017068.1:0-31342 GCA_004027555.1 Craseonycteris thonglongyai
CAAATCCCGGCCTCCAGTCCAGGCAAACCCACATGCTGAACTGGGGTGTGCCCCAAGTTCAGTTCATGCAGGGGTCTGTGCGGAAGGCTCCTGGCCCAGTTCCTGCCCTGTGCAGCCCCATGCCCACCTGTGGAGTGAAACTATATGGAAAACTAATGCTGTCAACTATGGAGACTGCTCTGGGCCCTCCCCCTTCTCTCTGTCTTTCTCTGTCTGTCTCTATCGCTGTCAAAAAACAAAAATAAATCTTTAAAAATTGAGGATCCTAAAGAGCTTTAATTTATATGTGTGTGTGTGTTTTAATCTAATAATTAAATTTAAAATTAAAACAGAAATTTTAAAAATATTTAACAGTTCATTTAAAAATAACCATAAATCCATTAGATTAGCATAAATAACACATTTTCATTCAAATAACTAAATTTCCCCCAAGACAATTAGTAAGAGAAATGGCACTGGTTTATAATACATTTCTGCAAATGAACTAACGTTTGAGTTAATAGAAAATGGCTGAATTCTCTTACTGTTTCTATATTAAATATGCTGCCATATGTTGTTTTGGTTGAGGTATATGAAGAAAGTCTGGCCTTACAGAAATACGTGGTTAGAAAAGGGAGTGTTTTAATAGTCTTTTCAGATAACTGGATATTCTTTGGTACCACATCAGAACTTGACAGGTTGTAGTTTCTTAAAGGTTGTTTACAACATGGCAATCTAAACTCTGTGTGTTCTGTTAACATTAAAATTATTGGTCTATCTTGTACTCTGAATAGATCTTATACCCATACATATTTATGCAAAACAATTTTCTATTAAAAAAATCTATAACTACTATAATAAAAAGCTGTCAAGTTCACAATGGTGAATATAAATTTTCCAAATTCTACTCTTTCCACAAAAGTTCAAATCTTATCACTGGCAAGAAATATTGTCAGTTGTTTTCCATCAAGTGGGTCAGGTGCATGGGATCAGACAATTTTAAATTTAAAAAATATCATCATTTCTCCAATATGTATGCCTGTCAATTTCAATCCTCAAATGAATATGCCTATTTTCTAGAGTAACAAAAATATTTTCTATATATCCACAATAAATGTACTGAATTGAAGACGATTTACCTCCTGAAACTGTTAGTCTATTTTAAGTCAACTCAAAGAGCGAAGTAATTTTTCATTTTTTCTGATGAAGCAACAAAATCAGTCTGTAAAAAAACCTCAATCATGCAACATATAAAATGAAACCTACTTCTCCAAGTTTTGAGACGTATATAGGTATTAAAACAATATTAAATATACTTTGGATAAAAGAAAATAAAGTTGAAAGATCATGACAGATACTTAAATAAAATCTAGCTTCCATATATTTCAACATTTTGGGGTTTTTTTTGCTTGGTTCTTTTTTGAACATCAGTAATTAGAGATCTAAAACAACTGATTAATCTTCTTATAAAATATTCCTAACTGGTTCAATATTTGGGCTGGTCCTTGCCTTACCTGTTGAGCAATATGCGAAATATGAGCTCCCTGAACTGCTGAGCTAGGTTGAGGTGTTGTCTCTGAAGTGTTACTCTTGTGGGAATCTTCCATAATCAACTGTAAGGAAAAAGGTCAGTTAAAAAATGCTTTTTAATCTCATTTTCAAGAAGTCTTAAGACATTGCTTTTCTTAATATGCATAAGTTTTTTCAGAGGAACAAGACAAAGCTCTTCTATACTGTGGGTTGAACTCAATCTATCCAGGTTCAATATGTTCCCACACTCTGACCTTGGTGTGTAGCAATCTAACTATAAGACCTTAAACTGGCAAATAAAAAGTGTTCCAGAATATGTGTAGTTGTATAAAAATGGATAACTTATTTGCTTTCACGGAAGAGATTTGGTAGCTATAGCACAGAGATAGGAAAGAGATTTTTCCATACATATTCTTATTCTTTTAAATATTTTGAATTTTGATCCACATGAACATGTGTAAATTTAATAAATAGCACATTTGTATATAAATTATAGAACTAAATTTTTAAATGTTATCCCACTCAAGGAGTATGCTAGCTGGTGTCCATGGACACAGAAGCATTCCTTCTCCAGTTTAGGAAACAGTTTCTCATTGCACAGGTAATTTTATATAGAGAATCTATTAATTAAAAATTAAACCAAGTAAATAAAACTATACCTAAGGACGTTCCAAAAACCTACATGATCTAGATCAGGCACGTCCAACCTGCACTGCAGCCCAAGGCAGCTTTGAATGAGGCCCAACACAAATCCTTAAAACGCTATGAGATATTTTTGAGACTTTTTTTTCTAGCTCATCAGTTATTATTAATGTTAGTGTATTTTATGTGTGGCCCAAGACAATTCTTTTAGTGTGGCCCAGGGAAGCCATATTCTGTAGATAATCAATTGCAGGATATGTAAGCTGGGTAAAAATGAGAGAGAATAAATGGTATATGAGATGATGTCAAACAGGAGAAGCACTACTTAGAAAGACATTGGTAAAAAAAAAAAACGGGTAGAATTTAAGTGTTTATAGTTATGTAGATACACAAAAAGAAAAAAGAAGAAAAAAGGTGGCTAGCAAATGTATGAAAAGATGCTCAATATCACTAATTTTTAGGGAGATACAAATCAAAAACCACAATGAGGGGAAGCCGGGATGGCTCAGTGGGTTAGGTGCTCACTTTGCAGCGCTGGGGACCGGGGATCGAATCCCGGCCCCGGCCCGTGCGGAACCATATGCTGAACTGGGAGCTCCCCCAGTTCAGTTCTCTCTCTCTCTCTGTCAAAAATAAAAATAAAATAAATAAATAAAAAACAATAAAAATAAATCTTAAAACAACAACAACAACAAACAAAAACCACAATGAGATTATCATCTCACATCCATTGGTATGGCTAAAAAAACAAACAAAAACAACAACAACAAA
This sequence comes from Craseonycteris thonglongyai, assembly GCA_004027555.1. Lineage (NCBI taxonomy): Eukaryota > Metazoa > Chordata > Mammalia > Chiroptera > Craseonycteridae > Craseonycteris > Craseonycteris thonglongyai. Next base: position 2,923 of record PVKE010017068.1, read on the forward strand.
AAAAAAACCCCAGAAAACATGTTGGCAGCAAGGTTGTGGATAAATTGAAACACTGTACACTGTAGTTGAGAATGGTACAGATGCTGTGGAAAACAGTATTATGGTTACTCAAAAAATTAAAGGTAGAACTATGATCCAGCAATCCCACTTCTGAGTATGTGAGGGCTGTCAGGAAAGCACCAGCCACGTAATATGAAAAATGGAGAAATTTATGGCAATTTTTTTTTTCTGGACAGCCCTCATATATCCAAAAAATTGAAAGCAGGGTCCCAAGGATCTATTTGTACACCCATGTGCATAGCAGCATTGTTGACAATAATCAAAGGTGGAAGCAACCCAAATGTTTATCATTAGATGAATAGACAAACAGAATATGGTATATAGATACAACAGATTATTATTAAGCTTTAAAAAAGATGGCAATCATGACATGCTACAATTTGTATGGACCTTGAGGACATTAGTTAAGTGAAATAAGCAAGCCAATCACAGAAAGACAAATACTGTATGATTTCACTTATCTAAAGTACCTATAGTCAAACCCATAGAAATAGAAAGTTGAATGGTAGTTGCCAGGAGCTGGAGGAAGAAGAAAATGGAGTTGCTGTCTAATGGGTATGAAAAATATCTATAGATTGACTGCACAATATTGTGCTGTACTAAAAACTAGTGAACTGTATACTTTAAAATGGCTAACACAGTAAATTTTGTTATATATATTTTACCATATTTTGAAATTTTTTCAGAGAGAGGGAACAACTAGGTACTTCACTGACTTCATAATTAGAACGTTTAAGCCTACACATTCTTTCTTTTTCCTCTTTTTTATTTTTATTTTTGAGATCAGAAAAAAAAGTCATTAACATCTGGATTGAAGCTATTTGTTTTTAGTAATTAAGAAAAGGTATAAATCACCTCCAAGGGTTTTTAGTTTTTCTTCCCTCTAAATATGTCATCAACCTTTTTCTCCCTAACATGGAAAATATACAACAAAAAGAAAAAATGGGCGGGAGGGGGTGGTAGGAGAGGGAGGGGACTCAAGTATGTGGTGATGAAGGGAGAGGTGATTCTGGGTGGTGAGTACATGGTGCAAAACATGGATGATGTATTGTAGAATCGTATATCTGGAACTTATGTAATTTTAACCAACCAGTGTCACCTCAATAAGTTAAAAAAAATACTAAAAAATTAAATGTATTATCTTTTTTAAAAAAGCTGACAATCTTAATTACAATATTATCTAACTTTTCAATCTTCTCTTTCCACAATTAAAAAAAATTATTTTATTGTTTGGGGGGAGGGGCAGAGCAATCTCCACAGTTATATATCATTGGTTGTGACCTAAGTTTCATTCCACACAGGTGGATGTGGGGCCCCACGGGGCAGAACTGAACTGGGGCCTCCCACATAGAAGGCGAAAACCTTTGCCACCATCTCAGCGGTTACCAGTTGCGCCACAGTTCAGAATGTGACTTTGAGCTGGCCTGGCCAGGATGCCCCCACATAGCGGTTGCAAGGCAAACAAACTCTCAACCTGTTGAGCTATCCTGGATCCCTCCAGTTTTTAAAAAGTCATAAACACTCTATGTACAGTTTTGTATTCTCACATTTTGTATCGTTTTCATTTATCACAATTTTTAGGTTTTTAATAAACATATTTAAAGGCTATGTAATATTTCCCTCAGTGAATGCACATAATTCCATTTTTTTTTTTTTTACCAAACAAAACAATACTATTTATATCTTTGGTACATTAAAGCTTTTAACATTATTTCTGGAATGTCATCAAGATGGCAGTATGAGAAGAGCTCTTGAAAGCTCTCCTAGAAAGAACTGAACAACAAAAATCCAACCAGAGAATCCCTAAGCAATACAGCCTCAACTGAGAGACCCACTCAGCTCCAAGAAAATACCGAAAGCCAGAGAAAGGTAAGGGAGCAGTGCGGAGACACGCCGCAGGACACGACCCAGAGGCATACCTGGTTACCGACCAAGAGACCGGCATAGGAGAGACTGAGGTTGGGGAGTGGGAGCACAGGTCGAGGTGAAGAGCACTCTGCAGGCCTAAAAGGGACAAAGGTGGAGGCGCGGGCAGCCAGAACACTGGGCCCACGGCAGAAGCGGGCACGGCTGGCTGTAGCGAGACACGGCGGCAGGAGCGCAGGGAGAGCGGCTGTGCCGTCGCACACACGGCCATGGCGCGGTACAGGCCAGTGTGGCTCCAGCGGAAGCCTGAGATCCGCGCGGTAGACTGAAGTGTGGGTCAGGCGGCTGGTGTGCGGGGGACTGGAGAGCGTAGGGCCGGCGACCAGAACAGGCAGTGGACATTCCGGTGCCTGTAGTGCTGGCAGCAGGAGTGCTCTGGCGACCCAGAACCTAGCTGCGCCCCCTTGCTGTATGCCAAAGTTTGCCCCCACCCCAGCTCCGCCCAGAGCCTGCATTGCGTCAGCTGCTGCTTGCAGGGAAGCCGGCATTACCCTGTGAGCAAACAGACCTCAGCCTTTTCCAACAAACTCCGCCCCCACCCTTCCTGCTGAAGCCAGCAGAGGGATCCAGAAAAACTGTGAAGCAGGGGCGTGGCAGCTTCTGATTCCCGTGGGATCTCTCAGGCATAGAATACCATCACTCACCTTATCTTCCCAAAGAGGAGGCATATAGAGACCAAGTTGAATGAGTCAAAGAGAAGCCGACCTTCTAAGAAGTCTCCCACTCTGAGAAAACCAAATAATCAAGAAAAATATTGTTAAGACACTGCAGCAGCAACAAGGAAGTGAAAGAAAGATCTCTTTACATCTACCAGGGGAGAAGTCGTTATGTCCTGGAACAGAACACTCCAACAGCAATGAGTACCCTACTGAACAAAGGTGCTCAGAAAGAAAATTAAAAATCTCCTGAAAAAGAACCTGAAGATATGGAAATATATGAGCTAAATGACACAGAATTCAAGACTGCAATTCTGAAAACACTCAAAGAGATGAAAGAAAATTGGGGGAGTACACAAGAGGGAGCCAAGTAATCTCAGAAAGGAAATTTATAAACAAAAGGAATATTTTAACGAAGGAGTTGACACTATAAAGAATCAAATAGAAATTCTGGAGATAAACACAATAAAAGAAATTAAAAATGAAATAGCTAGCATAGGAGGCAGAGCTGACCAGATGGAAGGCCAAAATTAGTGAAATCAAAGACAGAATCTGGAAATATCACAGAAGGAAGAAGAGTTAAAAGAAATGAAAGATCTCTGTAAGAACTATCTGACTCCATTAGAAAGAGTAATCTAAGAATAGATAATTCTAGAGGGAGCAGAAGATAGGATGGCCACAGAGAATTTGATCAAATGGTAGATGAGAACTTCCCAAATCTATGGAAAGAACTGGAACCTCAAATTCAAGAAGGAAACAGAACCCCTAGCTACTTGAATGCTAGCAGACCCACTCCAAAGCACATTATACTGAGGATGTCAAAGGTCAAAGACAAAGAAAGAATCCTCAGGGCAACCAGAAAAACCTATAAAGGAAAGCCCATCAGACTATCATCAAATTTCTCAACAGAAACTCTACAAGCCAGGAGGGAATGGAATCAAGTATTCAAAATACTGGAGAGAAATTACCAGCCAAGAATCATCTACCTAGCAAAGTTATCCTTTAGGTATGAAGGTGGAATAAAGACCTTTTCAGACATACAGAAACTGAAGGAATTCTCCAGCACAGAGCAGTATTTCAAGAAATACGGAAGGAGTCTATTGTACCTGAAAGAAAAAGTAAAAATAATTAGGGATAAACTGGGAAAACAAAAACATAAAAGGGGAGGAAGTAAAGGTTTAGACTTTCAAAGAGAACGGAGATAAGCATCCTTAAGAAAAGGAACCATTGCACATATGAAACTTTCTTTTAAATTAAGTTAATGATAATCACCCAAAAAGAACTTTGAACTGGGACACACACAAAGAGAGAGAAAACAATCATAAATACCATCAAACTAATATAACCTATGGAAATAAAAAAAACAGAGTAGCAAACTGGATTAAAGAACAAAAACCAACCTTATGCTACCTACAGGAGACACACCTTAGCCACAAGGACAAACACAGACTCAAACTGAAAGGGTGGAAAACAATACTCCAAGCAAGTGGCATCCACAGAAAAGAGGGTGTAGTCATACTTTTATCTGACAAAGCAAACTTCAGATCAAAAAGATAATAAGAAACAAAGATGGACATTTTATAATGATGAAGGGGAGAATACAAGATATGATACTTACTAATATATATGCCCCCAACCAAGAAACACCAAAATTTACAAAGCAACTACTAACAGATCAGAAAGGAGAAACTGACAAAAACACATTTATAGTAGGGGACCTAAATACTCCCTTGACAGCCATGAACAGATTATCCAAACAGAAAATAAAGCTTTAAATGATACATTACAGCAACTGGACATAGTTGACATTTACAGGACACTTCATCCTATAACACATGACTATACATTCTTTGGTGCACATGGAACATTCTCAAGGATGGACTACATGCTAGGAAATAAAGCTAGCCTCAGCAAATCTAAGATGAATGAAATCATACCAAGTGTATTCTCTGACCACAAACCTTTGAAACTGGAGATCAACTACAAAAAGCAGAAAAAAACCACAGATACATGGAGATTAAACAACATGTTATTTAAAAATTGACTGGATCGAAGAAATAAGATTTAAAAATACATAGACATGAATGACAATGAAAATACGAAATACCAAAATTAGTTGGATGCAGTGAAAGCAGTAATAAAGGGAAATTTAAAGCACTACAGGCCTATCTCAAGAAACAAGAAAAATCACAAATAATCAAATAGCCTAATATCACATCTTAAAGAACTATAAAAAGAACAAAAAACACCCAAAGTCAGAAGGAAGGACATAATAAAAATTAGAGCAGAACTAAATGAAATAGAGAATAGAAAAATAGAAAAAATTAGTGCAACAAAGAGCTGGTTCTTTGAAAAATTTAATGAAATTGACAAACGCCTGGCTAGGCTCACCAAGGGAAAAAGAGAAAAGGCATAAATAATCAAAATTAGAAATGAAAGAGGGAAAATTACAACTGATACCACAGAAATACAAAGGACCATACAAGAATACTATGAAGGACTATATGCCACCAAATTTTGCAACCTAGAAGAAATGGACATGTTTCTAGAAATATATAGTCTTACTATACTGAATCAAGAAGAACTAGATAATCTAAACAGACCAACCAACAGTAAGGAAATTAAAACAGTCATTCAAAACCTCCCCCAAAACAAGAGTCCAGGACCAAATGGTCTCACTCACGAGTTTTACCAGGCATTCAAAGAGGAACTAACACTTATCCTCCTCAAACTTTTCCAAAAAATTGAAGAGGCAATACTTCCCAACTCATTATATGAGGCCAACATTACCCTAATAACAAAGCCTGGTGAGGACATCACTAAAAAAAGTATAGATCAATATCTCTGATGAACTCTGATGCAAAAATCCTAAACAAAATATTAGCAAATAGAATAAAATAATGCATTAAAAAGATTATACATCACGATCAGGTGGGATTCATCACAGGGGGACAAGGATGGTTCAACATATGCAAATTAATCAATGTGATGCACCACATAAACAAAAGATAAAAACCATATGATTATATCAATTGATGCAGTAGACAAGCTATATCATTCATTTATGATCAAAACACTTAAAATGGGTATAGAAGTTAAGTACCTCAACATAATAAAGGCCATATATGACAAGCCCTCAGCAAATGTCATACTGAATGGGGAAAAACTGAAACCTTTTCTTCTAAAATCAGGAACAAGACAGGGATGTCCTGTGTCACCACTGCTATTCAACACAGTGCTCGAAGATCTAGGCAGAGCCATCAGGCAGGAGAAAGAAATAAAAGGCACCCAAGTTGGAAGGGAAGAAGTTAAATTGTCACTTTTTGCAGATGGCATGATCCTTTATATAGAAAATCCTACAGACTCCACAAAAAACTACTAGAAATAAAATAAATACAGTACAGTTGCAGGACACAAAATCAATGTACAAAAATTCACAGCATTTTTATATATGAACATCAAACTTTCAGAAAAAGAAATGAGAAGAACAATACCTTTTGTGATCACAAAAAAATAAAATAAAATATATGAAGGACTTAAACACAGAAAACTGTAAGACACTATTAAAAGAAATTGAAGAAGCTACAAAGAAATGGAAAGATATTCCGTGTTCATGGATTAGAAGAATCAACACAGTTAAAATGGCCCTATGACCCAAAGCAATATACAGATTTAATGCAATTCCCATCAAAATCCCACAGACATTCTTTTGAGAAATAGACTTAAAAAATAATCAGACTCATAAGGAATCACCAAAGACCCTGAATCGCCAAAGCAATCCTATGAAAAAAGAGTAATGCTGGAGGCATCACGCTCTCCGACTTCAGTCTATACCACAAAGCATCAATAATCAAAACAGTTTGGTATTGGCAGAAAAACAGATATACAGACCAATGGAACAGAATCAAAAACCCAGAAATAATCTCACAAATATATGGACAGATCATTTTTGATAAAGGAGTAAAAAATATACAATGGAGAAAAGAAAGCCTCTTCAGTAAATAGTGCTGGGAAAATTGGAAAACCACATGCAAAAGAATGAATCTGGACTGTGAACTGTCACCATATACCAAAATTTACTCAAAGTGGATTAAACATCTATACATAAGATCCAAAACAAACTGCACAGAAGAAAACATTGGTCCTAAACTTACAGACCTTGGATTAAGAGAGGACATTATGAACTTAACCTCAAAGGCAAGGGGAAAAAAAACAAAAATAAATGAATGGGATTACATCATACTAAAAAGCTTCTGCACAGCAAAGGAAACTGTCAACAAAGTAAAAAGGAAACCACACTGAATGGGAAAAAATATTTGCAAATACTGCCTCTGATATAGGGCTAATATCTAAAATATATAAAAAACATGCAACTTAACAACAAAAAACAAAACAATCCTATTAAAAATTGGGCAGAAGGGAAGCCGGAATGGCTCAGTGGGTTAAGCGCTCACTTTGCAGCGCCGGGGACCGGGGACCGGGGATCGAATCCTGGCCCCGGCCCAGCACGTGCGGAACCATATGCTGAACTGGGAGCTCCCCCAGTTCAGTTCTCTCTCTGTCTCTGTCTCTGTCTCTGTATCTTTCTCTCTCTGTCAAAAATAAAAATAAATAAATAAAAATATATTAAAAAAAAAAATTGGGCCGAAGACCTGAATACACTTCTCCCATGAAGACAAACGGTCAATAGATAATTTATATGAAAAAAATGCTCAACATCACTAGCAATTAAGGAAATGCAAATTAAAACTACAATGAGGGGAAGAGGGGATGGCTTAGCTGGTTAAATGCTTGCTGTGCAGCCCCGGGGACAGAGGATCGAATCCCGGCCCTGGCCCATGGGGACCCATACGTTGATCTGGGGTGTGCTTCCCATACGGGAGGCTCCAGTCCAGTTCTCGCCACCCACCCTCCCCTCCCCCCACCACCCCTCCCCCCTTCCCCCCACCCCTCATTTGGTCCCTGGCTCAAGGAGGCATGCCTCCCATGTGGAGGCTCTGACCCAGTTTCTACCCTGCAAGGCCCCACCCACCTGTGTGGAACAAAACCATGTTGAAAACTGATGATGTACAACTATGGAGACTGTTCTGGGCCCTCCCCCCTTATCTCTTTCTCTAAAACAATAAAATAAATCTTAAAAAAAAAAAATCACAATGAGATACCACCTCATACCTGTTAGAATGGCTACAATCAACAAGAACAAGGAATAACAAGTGCTGGAGAGGTTGTAGAGAAAAAGGAATCCTCATACACTGCTGGTGGAAATGCAAATTGGCACAACCACCACTTATGGAAGGCAGTATGGAGATTCCTCAAAATATCAGAAATGGAATTGCCATATGACCAAGCAATCCCTCTTCTGGGTATCTACCCAAAAAACTTGAAAACCTTAATTCACAAAGATATATGTCCCCACTGTTCATCGCAGCACTGTTCACAGTGGCCAAGTCGTGGAAGCAACCAGTGTCCTTTGATAGATGACTGGATAAAAAAGTTGTGGTACATTTACACAATGGAATACTACTCAACAATAAGATAAGGGGAAAGCCGGGACGGCTCAGCGGGTTGAGCGCTCGCTTTGAGGCCGTGAGGACCGAGGATCGAGTCCCGGCTCCGGCCCAGGCAGGACCCACGTGCTGAACTGGGGAGTTCCCACAGTTTGGTTCTCTAACTGTCTCTGTCTCTGTCTCTCTCTCTATCTGTCAAAAAGTAAAATAGAAATAACTATGCACTGAAGACAAAAAGATAATTTCTCTCTATAAATGTGAAAAGATAAAAAAAAAACAAAAAAAAAACAATAAGATAAGATGAAATACAGTAATTTGTGCCAACATGGGTGGACCTTGAAATCATCATATTAATGGAAATAAGTCAGACTGAAAGAATCAAGAAACACATGACTTCACTTATAGGTGGACTATAAAACTGAAAGTAACAAAGAAACAAAAACTCATGGACACAGTCAATAGTTTAGTGGTTACCTGAAGGTAAGTGAAGGTGGGTGGGAGAGTAGGGGGTGAGGGAATACAGAGGGGGCATCAAATATATGGTGATGGAAAGAGAAATGACTCTGGGAGGTGAGCACATATGCAATGCATGGACAATGTATTATAGAATTATACACCTGGAACCTATGTAATTTTTGCCAACCAATGTCACCCCAATAAATTTAACAATTAAAAAAATAAAAATAAGTAAAAAAATATATACCGTATATTTCTGTAGAATATATTCCAAAAAGGAGGATTACATGATATTTAAGGTTTCCTGGAAGAATTATAGTCCACCAGGAGCACATAAAAAGCAATGGAAATTTTTTTTAGGTCATTACTAACATCATAGGTGAAAAATTGTATATTATTTTACATTTCTCTACTTGTCCATTAGTTCTTTGAGGTATCCGTTCATATTATTTGTCCATCCGTTAGAATTTAAAGATTTATTTTTATTGTTTTGACAGAGACAGACAGAGACAGAGAGAAGGGGGAGGGCCCAGAACAGTCTCCATAGTTGCACATCATTGGTTTTTCCACATAGCTTCATTCCACAGGTGGGCGCAGGGCCACACAGGGCAGGAACTGGCCAGGGTCTCACCCTGGTGAGAACCGAACTGGAGGCACTCCCCAGTTCAGTATATGGGCCCACACGGGCCTGGGCCGGGATTCAATCCTTGGTCCCTGGGGCTGCAAAGTGAGCGATTAACCCACGGAGCCATCCCGGCTTCCCCTGAAATAGGCTTTTTAAACACTTTATTTCAGAAGACACAGAGCAAAGGAAGAAGAAAAAAACGGAGCTGTATTGCTAAAGCATTGAAAGAAACTATAAGATTTTTAAAAACCTTGTTAAATTACTGGAAATGATACTTTTCTGTTTCACTGTGACTCATGAAGCATGCTACCGAGAGACAAGGGCTGAACCTGGGAGCGAGAACCAAATTGGGGGCCTCCTGCATGGGAAGCACACCCCAGTTAAGCATATGGGTCTGCACAGGCTGAGGTCAAGATTCAATCCTCAGTCGTTAGGGCTGCAAAGCGAGTGCTAAAATCCTTGAGTCATCCTGGCTTCCCCCATTTATATTTTTAAAGATTGTATTTTGTTTGAGAGAAGAGAGAGTGAGCGAGAGAGAGAAGGAGGGAGGGCCCACAGCAGTCTCCATAGTTGTACATCATTAGTTGTGACATGGTCTCACTCCACACAGGTGGCTGTGGGAGCACACGGGGTGGGAACCAAAACAGGGGCTGCCCACATGGGAGGTGGGAACCTTTGCCACTGAACCATCCCGGCAGTTACCAGTTGCGCTAGTTTAGCACATGTGGTTGCACAAGCTGGGGCCAGGAACTGAACCCTGAACCTCACGATTACAAGGCAAGTGCTTAACCACTGAGCTATCCTGGCATCCCTTGGCACTTTCTTTTAAATGCAGCTTTCTTTTTGTTGGCAGTCTTATAGAGTCTTCTGCTATCTCATCATTGGGTCATTCCCTCTTTTCAAAGAAGCTCTCCAGTGACGTTTGTTTTTTATTCATTTTGGCTAGGGTTCGCTTGTGGACTTACCAAAACTGTGATTGAGAAAAGTGTGCAGTGTAGGAAAGAGGCACAGATGGAAGTGATAAATAAAAGTGGGCAGGCCACGCACAGACTAAGATAAGTGTTAGATTCTGACTTAAAACCTGCCACCAGATGCAGCTTAATTGTTACTTGCCACTCACTGATAGGATTTTGATATGAGTCTGCAAGCAACTAATTTATTATGGTCTCTATGCAGTCAAATCTCTCTGCTAATGTTAATCTGTATTTGCAGTTGTTCCCCAGAACTATCATCACCACCTCAACTCTATCTCAAATCATTAGGCATTAGATTCTCATAAGGAGCATGGAACCTAGATCCCTCCCATGCACAGTTCACAATAGGGTTCACACTCCTATGAGAATCTAATACCATTGCTGATCTGATAGGAGGTGGAGCTTAGGCAGTAATATGAGTGATGGGGAGCAGCTGTAAACACAGATGAAGCTTTGCTAGCTTGATGGCCGATCAATCACCTCCTGTGAGGCCTGGCTGGGGACCCCTGATGTGAATGAATGTATGCTCTGTACTCAGCAGAGATCCTCATGTATACAGCAAACAACAGCAAATATAGTATAGTATTCTCATCTGATGAATGAAGAGGGTCTTAGTTTCCTCATCTACAGAGGATGTTGATCTATGATAACCTTGAGGCAAGGAGTCACTTGCTCACCACTTCCACTACTGAACTCATGATCTCCCCTCAAAATTGCTCTTATCAGTCATACCAAATTTCTTTCAGATCTTCAGCCTGCCATGCTTTCTCTCACTTTTAGGCTTCCACATATGCAATTCCCTCAGCCAGAAACACTATTCCCCTTCTCTTCATGTGGCCATTCCTATAAGTTATTCTTTAGGGTAAACTTTCATGACTCTTCTAGGCTGGTCTTAGAAGCTCTGGCTATATATACGCAGCACATGTTCCCCTCTTCTCATGGCACTTATGACAGTACTGTAATTGCCTGTTTTCTGTCTCCCCACCAGAATGCAAGATCCTGGGAGACAAAGACCACATCCGGTTCCCAATATAGCACTAATACCTTACACATTTATTACTACTGAAAAAATCAATGTGTTTGGTTGGGGTTACCTACCATACTTAAAACTAACAGAAATGGTTAAAGTAATATCTTTAGACAATTACTTCCACCCAGCTTTAAAAACAGAAAAATTCAGGCATAAGAAGATACCCTACTTTAAAGTTGGAAATTCATTATAAGTAAACAAGATGACAATATGGGGGCGGGGGGAGCATTTTTTGATGTACTACTGTCTACTGGTGATAGAGTGGGGTACTGCACCAACATAACCTTAAAGCAGGGGTGTCCAATCTTTCAGGGGTGTCCAATCTTTTGGCTTCCCTGGGCCACACATAAAATACACTAATACTAAAGATATCCGGTGAACTAAACACAAAAAAATAAAAACATCACACGCAAAAAAACTTCATAATGTTTTAATAAAATTTACAAATTTGTTGGGCCATATTCACAGTGGTCCTGGGCCAGAAGCAGCCCACAGTTTGGACAAGCTTGCAGCTTAAAGGATAACTACACCTAACAGAGCTAACATTCAATTTTAGGACAACAGAATTTATTCAGAGACACTGAAGTAACTACACATTATAAAGTCTATAGGAAAAATAGCATTTTAATCAAACTGGGTACTTGTATTTGTTTTAACAAAATGCTCAGTATAAAATGATTTTGTTAACATTGTACAAACTTACCACAAATAAGGCAGTTTGACAAATATGCTTGCCAAATCTATTCTGAAAAAGCATCAGAAGCGTAAACGGTTCTCAATGACTGTTATTAGCCCATTGCACCTCAAAAGCTAACAAAATAACTAGACATTATCTAACATCTACAATAACTTTAAAGCGATTAAGCTACAAGTTCCATGGTTGACGCTGTGAAATACCATGCTTAGTTTTACGGTACAGGAGAAAATAAAAAGAGCGTTTCCTAGGTTTGATCGTCTGTCCAGAGGTAAACACGAGAGCTTCTATCATTCCACACTCTCCTTCCTCACTAATCCACACTTTTCCGTCACTGTTTTGTGTACCTGAGTATTTTACTGTCCCCCCACCCGACTGTAAGTTCCATGAAGGTAAGGGCTGTTTCTGCCCTCCACGGAGAGCCCGCCCGAGGCCTGGCACCTCTAGGGCTCCGGGGCGCGCTGTCTCCGGATCCGCTCAGCGGACAAGGCGCGGACGCCAAGGCCACTACGCCCTCTCCCTCCTCCCCGCCCCGAATCCGAGACCTTCCACGGGGAGCGCTTGCCGTGAACCGCGGAGGGGCGGTTTCAGAGGCGACAGCTACCCCGCGGCGGGAGGTCTTAGGCTTCACTTTGACCGGGGAGGCGGGAGAAAGGAAGGAGAGGAAGTCCCACGACTAAAGGGGCACAGTAGCAGCCACAGCGCGAAAGCCGGAAGCGCGCGCCGGGGGCACCGCCAACAGGCCCTCCCCCTTCCGCTGCGCGCCCTCCGCACCCCTCCCCCACCGCGCGCGACCCCCGACCGGCGCGCGACCGGGCTCAGCGCGCCCGCGGCGTCGCGTCCTCGTATCCTCCCGGTCCGGCGACTCGGGAGCACGTCCCACCCCAGTTCCCCGCTTACCTTTGGCGGCCGCCTTGCCGCTGTTCGGGGCGGGAACTTCCACTCCCCCTTCCCAGGTGGATCCAAATTCACTACCTATTTTCTCACCCGCTCACGCGGTGGGGGACGCGCCTCTTTCTCAAGCGTCTCTGGCGGGGCGGGGACAATCAGTGTCACTTAACCACTGTCCTAGGCTACCTTTTCCTCGGCAGTCAGGGCCGCCACTGGCGGCATGATCTACACCAGATCGGGGGCGAGTACGGGAGGGGGCCCAAACAGTGAGAGCGTGGGGGGTGAGCATAGGGCGGTGCCTCCGTGGGGGCCGCCGTCCTGCGTCACCACGTTTGTTCACGTGACACGCCGCCATCTTGTGCCGTGCTCCCTCAGAATGGTGAGATGTACCACTTGAAGGTGTTATTCTGGCGAGAGTTGGTGAAGGTTGCATGCGGTTCCCTTTGGCTTCAGCTCCCCTCGCACTCCTCCCTACACGTCTGTTTTCGGAGGACATCACCAGCGTGGTGGTGTCAGGAAGCCGCTCGGTGTTGGGAAGCTTTCATCACTTAGTATTAATTAATAGTATTACGTAGTATTAATAGTATAAGGCAGTTTGCCGACCACTAGTATCGCTCTCAGCTCAGCTCCTACTTGGGTGATCAGGTCCAGAGCGGTGGTCCCTGGCCTTGATCCATGGTTCTTATAGAGACCTGACTTGAAGCATGGAGAGAATTGTCCTCAACTTCGTAGTTCACCCAGATTTTTTAACCCCATCGAGTTGCGTTAAGACAGAGTTATATCCATTATCTCATATGAAAGATTTTTCTACAAAGACAACCACAAACAAGGTGCCGGTAGCGTGTGTCACCCTGAAGCACAGATTTACCCCAACTGTTAAAACTTTAGGAAAAAAGTTACAATGGAGTGTCATACAATAAAATGTTACACCGTCATTTCAATACATAACAAAAACTTTTAAAAATATATATATTTTTAAAATATATTTTTATTTACTTATTTATTTTTGACAGATACAGAGAGAGAGAGAACTGAACCAGGGGAGCTCCCAGTTCAGCATATGGGTCCGCACAGGCCGGGGCCGGGATTCGATCCTCGGTCCCCAGGGTTTCAAAGTGAGTGCTTAACCCACTGAGCCATCCCGGCTTCTCCTAAAAATATTTCTTAATGTGTCTCTGGAGAAGGGATAATGCATTATTCTGAACATTTTTCTTGTGACAATAAATGATAAACCTTTTAGTATGCGCTTAATAAAAAGTGCCAGAATTGTTTCTGATATTTTACAAGTTTGAGATCTACAATGAAGGAAACTGATTTACGACAGAGTCCCTCCTTGGTTTTGACCTTTAGGGCCAGATATGTGATTTAAAACTCAAGAATTACTGTCAACTGTTAACTAATGTTACTCCCAATAAATTTAATAAAATATTAAAAAAAAAATTACTGCGTGCCAGACTCACCTAAGAGCCCACAGACCTTTAGCCATTGTTATTCAGCAACCATTACTGACTACCTATTAAAAGCTAAAACAGATCAACTGGCCTTATTTTAGATTTTTCATTAGGCAAATTACCCAACCTAAGCTTTCTTCCTTATCAAAGTTAGGAAAAGTTGTAACACTCAGCCCACGTGCTAGCATTATTTTAAGAATCAAAATGCCATATCACAGGATAGCAAAGTACCCCTATAAAGGTAAAGGAGTAGGGAAGAGGTTCTCAGACATCACCCTTTCTAACGTGAGTTATTCTGGAATCCAGAACATCAGTGGCTGGAAGGCTGGTTCTGTTTATTCCTTGGAACACAGAATGCTTAGCAAATGTTCATTAGTAAAAGATTGGCTGGGGAACTGAAAGAAGTTACCATTAAAAGAAACGCAATTTTACTGAAACCTTCAAAATGTGCATGGACTGCTCCTTCTTTAGCTCCTCTTCCACTGAATTGTCTTAAGTCTAAAACAGTTATGTGATACAACATTGCCACTCAGATACTCCCACCACTGCACCTCATTCTTTCTCATGGAAGTGCCATAAGCTTGTATCTACCACTCATCTGAACCTTGAGGAGTAACTAGATGAAGAAAAAAAGAAGTCTTGCCTACAATACTGTTCTATCTAAATAACAATTTAATAAACCAGATGGACAGGTCTTTGACTTTATAAGAAATAGAAAGAAGGAAACCCACTTCACCCTCCTCAGTAACCTTGCTTTAATTATCCCTCATTGCATTTGGAAACACTCTATTGGCCTTTTCCCAGTACAAGAGTATTTTATTTCTTCCAATTTTGAATAGCCACCCCCCCAAAGCCTACATCTCTATTTTAACTACTACCCCATCTTTTTCCTTCCTATGTACAGATAAACCTTCTGTTCAGTCAGCTCCTGAACAGAACCAGTTTTGTCTTCTGCTTGCATAGCTGCAACTGAAATCAACTCTGACCGAAGTCACCAGTGACTGCCTAGATGCCAGCCAGACACAGCAGATGCTAGCCAGTCCCCATTTCATTCAGCTTCAGCCTTTGGCATTGTTGACCACTCTCTCCTCTTTAAAACACTTACAATTTCTGTGCCCATACTCTTGCTTGGTCTCACCACTCTCTCTCCAGTTACTCCACCTTTTTAGACTTCTTCCTCCACCAGCTTTGAAATGCTGTTGCTCCCCATGGCTCCCATTATTGATCCTTTTCTCTGCATGATCTTCCTTGGTAATATCATCCACTTCCATAGCTTCAACTATCACATTGAAAAGGGTGTCTCCCAAATACCCAGTTCTTGGCCAGAGCTCTCCTGAAGCAGAGACCTAAATATTCAGCTGCCTGTTGGACCTCTTCACTTCCATGTTCCATAGCACCTCAAATGAACATGACCAAAGTGGAACACAGCATCTTCTTTCCCAAATCTATTCCTCCTTTTGTTCCCTGTCTTTTTAAGTGGCCCCACATCTACCTAACTCCCCAAGTCAGAAATCCAGGACTTACTGTGAATTCCCCCTTCCTTACCCTGAATACTCAATGGTTGAAAAATTTTTTTTTTAAGATTTACTTTTAATTTTTTTGAGAGACAGAGAGAAGGGGGCCCACAGCAGTCTCCATAGTTGTACATCATCAGCTTTCAACGTGGTTTTGTTCCACACAGGTGGGTGGGGGCCGTGCAGGGTGGGAACTGGGCTGGGGGCCTCCTACATGAGAGGCACACCCCAGCTCAGCTTATGGGTCCGCACAGGCCGGGGCTGGGATTCAATCCTCCGTTCCCAGACCAGCGAAGTGAGCCATCCAGTTTCCCCACAATGGTTGAAACCTTACTGTCTCCTAAGTTTGCACACATTGCCTCTCATCTCCATCCTCAGTGCCTTGGCTGAAGTGTTGTTGCTCAATCACTGCAGTTATTGCAAAGACCTCCCAACTGGTCTCCCCACCTCAGGTTTTACCATTTCCTACCCATACCAATAAATTTTCCATATAACTACCAAAATAATCTTCTATTTTGCAAATCTGAGCATGTTATACCCTTGTTATAAACCTTGTTTTGGCTCTTTCTGGTCTTCTGGATAAAAGTCCAAAATTCTTAGCATGATAGAGAAGGCCCTCAAGTGATGTGCCTCTGGCTCAAGCCTCTACAGATAACTACCTTTTACTTTTCTTCTTTCAAATCCTACATAATGAGTTGCGGTTCCCCTAATAATGCAACTGTCTTCCCCTTTGTCTTGATCTTATCTGGCTGTTTCATCCTTCAAAACTTAGTTCAGATGTTACCTGCTCCAGCATGTATTCCTTGCTCTTCTCCCTCATTTGGGCTGGGTGCCTATCTATCCTATCCGCTCCAGTCCTCTTGTAATCCTAATGTATTGTATTGTTTTCCTGTATTTCCTTGAGGGTGGTGACTTGATATTTTTCTCTCTAAGCTTCAGTTCTTATTGTAGTGTTTTGTGTTAGTGAGTAGGCATGCAATAAATATGTTAAATGGAAATATATTCTCAGCTGTTTAAATAGCTTGGACCATAATTCAAGGGCCAGTTTTAACGTCTGAGAACAAGCACAGTTTGATGGGTACCCATCAAGTTTCCTGAAACCAGAAGATGGAAAAGCAAATAAAGTATACTTTAGGGAAAGTTGAAATCCAGCCCAATTACAGATTAGAAAAAAATAAAATTTATCATCAATAGTTTAAAACTAGGGAAGCCAGGATGGCTCAGCGGATTGAGTGCTTGTTCTGCAGTCCTGGGGTCTGAGAATCGAGTCACAGCCCCAGCCAGTGCAGACCCATGTGCTGAACTGGGGTGTGCTTCCCATGTGGGAGGGCCCTGGTTCGCAGGGGCATGCTTTCCATTTGGGAGGCCCCCACCCACCTGTGTGAAACAAAACCATGTCAAAAAACTGGTGACAAAAAACTGTGGAGACTGCTCTGAGCCCTCCCCCTTCTCTGTCAAAAGCAATAATTAAATAAATAAATCTTAATAGTTTAAAGCTACCAAATTTCAACTGGGTAGAAGGAAAATTAAACTACATTTATTCCTGACTAAAGGCTTAGTTTTCAAAAAGACTCCCTACTGTTCCTTGATCTAGCCTCCTTTTCTAGCACTGAGATGCTGTGATCTCTGTGTTCATTTTCCTTAGACCACTCTATAAATTTAAAATTTATCAATTCCAATGTATCAATTCTCCCAAAGTGTGAAGTATTAAACAAAATCAGGCATCAATATTTATTAACACAAGACAAAGGAAACATTCAATGAGTTAATAGAACACTGTCCAGCCAGATGTTAAATTTAAAAATGTATATCTAGTCTAATTTCAAATAAATAAAAAAACCTTTTTACATAATTACACAGTACTACAGTTTGAATTTGACACCGGTAAATATTTTGACATAAAGTAAACAAAACAGCATTTAGGACTAAAACATTCTTATATCTTTACACTCTCTTCCTCTGGACAAATAACATGGCCCATCTACATATACCTAAACCAGAAATGTATGAATGATAAAGAAAAGGCCTATTGTATATTTGGAGTACTGCAGCTGCTTGCTCCAAATACTCTTACTTTTACATCAAAGCAGACAACAAAAAACAGTAAGGCATAGATCATGTTGGAGTTTGAGGGTGAGGTGCTAACTCCTCATTGCTTTAGTCTAAAAGATTCCTGGATATTCAAAGAAAGTAATTTATTTGGCCAAGAAATTGAGCACCATGCCTGGGGCAGAGCCCTTAACAAAAAAACCTAAGGCCTCAGGCCCTTTGTTGATTCAACAAAAAAGCATTAAGCAAGTACTGCCCAGGGAGTAGTTACCAGAGACAAACTCCTGTGACCTACAGACAGATAATGATCCCTAAACAGCCTGAGGCAGCATAGCTTCATAAGGAAAGAACTTGATACTGAGGAAACCAGGACCCTTAAGAGGCAGGAAGTAAAGACAGGGAACTCACTGATGCCCATAGTCATGCTGGTCTTTCCTGGGGTCTCACTCATGTAGGAGATGGTATTTGTGCAGCTCTGTGAAGCCCTAGGGCCTAGAAATTTTCCTGAGGAACCCCTTTCCTGATCTACCCGTTACTTCTGCTGAGAGAAAGAAAGAGGCTCAAAAACTTTCAGAAGAACATATTCCTCTGAACTAAAAATGGGGGCTTGATAGTTTTGTTTTTCACAGGCATAAAAATCCAGAGAGAATGTGTTCCAGAGTTTGGCAAGGCCGTTTCTATTAATAATGAACAGCCTTTTGGGCCTGTCTTAAGTCACTTTTACCACAAAGATTCTATTTAACACAGGAAGAGCAATAGCATGGTGTCATCAAGAGAAAGTTTTCTTATCCAAGTCCAAAACAAACAGGCACAAACACCTCTGAGCTAATGACTGGCCCCTCTTCCCCTTCTAGAGGTATTTTACCAGTTACTGATGAACTTCCCAAAGATACAACTCAGGGTGCTTTCTTCTGGCTTTGGGGAATATGCAAAAGATCAATAAAGCAGTCACAAGCCAGAAAGTAAAAACTAAAGATAAACCAGAAGCCTGAGGAACTATAAAACTAGATAATCAGCCCCTAAGTAACTGGGAATTGGCTATACTTTGAGATTAACAGATTATTTTATTTGAAAGAATGAGTCAAGATGCACTGTCCAATGTTGTAGTCATTATCCACATGTGGCTACTGAAAAACTGAAATATGGTTACTATGAACAGAGATGTGCTTAATACACACTGGATTTCAAAGACTTACTAGGAAAAAAAGAAAATAAAATATTAATTTTTTTATATTGATTCCACATTGAAATGATAGTATTTTTGATATATTGGGTTAAATATGTTAAAATAATTTCACCTGTTTTTTAGTTTTTAAAATCTGGTTACTAGAAATTTAAAATGACAGATGTGGCTTACATGATACTTCTAGCAGATACCCAGACTTATGTAGTAAAGATGACCAAAGCAACCCTTAAGATAGACTGCCTGTATTTCTTTTAGAACTTGTAGATTATGGAGATAAATTATTTACTCTTCAGGATCTCCTGTTTTTCAGTGAATCAGTAAAAACTGTTTTAAAAAAATTACTTTCCACACAAGCAAGCTGTTTTCTCTGTAAATCAGACCACTGCTAGTCACTGGGATTTCTTACCCCAAGGTAAGTGCTTTTTTCTGTACACCCTAGAACCTCTCATATCACATGTAAATTAATTTCATCCAAAATGCTGAAAAAAGAGATCTGGAACTGGAAAGTGTCTCGAGGTCTATCCTCTGTGGAGAATGAGTTGGGAGGAAAAGAGGATTATGTAAGAGGGAGTCCGACAGTGGCTTTGAGTCATAGACTGTAATAAGGGTAGCCCCCAAGAGTGCTGCCCTGGCGAAGGGTCTGGTCTTTGCATTATAAACCTTATTTTCAGGGTAATTACAAGTCTTAAAAATTGTTTAAAAACATATTTAGTTTACATGATGTTACAGTGGGGTAAATAATATGTATTATTAAAATAGTCTAAATAAATATTTACACAATAGACCAGAGTGGGTCAAAGAGAGCCATTCTGATTTAACATGTTAACTCTGTTCACTTTGATTTTTTTTTTAATTTTTAAAAATATTTCTGTAAGAAAAAAATAATAAAATTCAACTATATTCAAATATGAAGTATCAGACCAAAGAAAGGAAACCAAGCCGGAGGCCAAACTCAGTCCCAGGCTCAGTCCACATGGCCTGGGCACCACAGTTATTTTAAAAGAGTTTCTTGCATACATCAGACTTCCTCTATTTCAGCATAAGCCTGCCTATTTTGGCAACCCAAATTGGTCAGTTTTGAGATGTATCTTTATGTGGCCTCACAGTTTCACATGATGTTGATCCCACTGCCTTCCTAGCCTATTATTCTTGTTTTTAAATCCCCAGCCCTCATGAACTGGAAGAACAGAGGATACTCTTCAGAAAAGAGAAACTATATGTATAAATTGTAGATACAGTTTACAATGGGCCTGGAAAAAGGGGAATTCTAAATTCGTATGTAGTTGGTCTTAATTTGAAAGACAGTTTCAACACTGGGGACCAGAGTGAGTTACTGGGTTCCTTAAAATAGGGTGGGATCTAATGAATTTAGCTTTTCCATAGCATTTTAATTTTAAATGGAGATTTTTCAGTTTGTAGAAACAGGATGAATTCTTAAAAGCTTAAGCTGATTCTAGGAATGCAAGCTTTAAAAACAAACATAGGCAGCTTTAGTTTATAAAATACACCAGCCAACAGAGACATAGTACAATGTGCAGTGAAATCTGCAAGCAATTTGCACTTTTTAGTTACCTATTCAATTACACTGCATTAAGAGAATACTGAAATTCTCTCAAAGTAGAAATGTTTCTACTTTGGTTGTTATAACTATGAGTATACAAGCCAATTCTTCAAATTTTTTTTTTTTAGCTAAGTTATATGTATTCTTATTTATATGTTTAAAACACTGGTCAAAATGTTTTACAGTCAAGAACTATACATATAAAGGAATTCTCATATTCAGTCGGTTATCTGATTTGCTTATGCGTCAAGTGAAAGTAAGTGAGTAGTTCCATGTTAACAAAATCTGCAGAATGTCTAGCTATGGTAAAATGGCAAAATACAGTACAGAGCAGGGAACTGTGTAACTCAGACCACCCCCTTTATGTGAATTCATTAAACCCCCTTACAAAATTCTAAAATGGCATTAAAAATACAAGTATATACAACAGATGAAAAATATGTAACATGCATGTAATTGCTTTAGTAACACGTGCTGCTCATACTATGTCAAAGCTCATGACTAGCAGACTGTTAACATTTTTTTCATTTGCCACCACAGAATTCCCCTGTCCTGTGTGTCATGTGGTTGTAGAATCCCACAGGATGAGATGAAGGATATAATGTAGCCATCTCAGCTTATTTCACATCATTTGAAAGTTTGCTCCTAGTGACAGGTCTGTGGTCCTTGTGGTTTTCTAGGGGGCCACCTATAATCTCCACAAGGCTGGTTACATGTTATACGCCACGTAGATGGGGTCTAACTGGTCAGCTAGGAAGCTGTCACGGAGGTGCATCCTTTGCTTCTCTCCTCTGGAATTGATGGGGATAACACCTGGGTCCACCACAACCACGACGCCAACGATGAGGTAATGTTCTTCCAGGACCACATTGGTCACTAAAGGAACCAGATCCAAGGCTTCCTGTTCAGAACCACATAGTTCTACAACCACCACAAGCAAGTTGGTCCACGTGAACACGGCACTGAAATTTCAATGACATTCAGTTAACAAGTCATTACATTCACCAGTTAGTTACCTTTTATACTATCTGCCCAAGACTTATCCCCATTTCCCTGAGAACTTGGATCCAACCTGAAGGCTAGCAGCCACATCTGTAATATTGTCCCTACCATCACAGTTGATTAGCTGAATCATTCAAAATCTCTTGGGGGATTAGGAGGGGGCTTGAAAGTTGTTAGCTGGTCACTTAAATTGAGAACATGGGGACTAGAAAGTTCTGGGGTAGTTGGGTGTGCAGAGAAGCACAGAGAATGGCTCTTCAGGGAGAAGAGAAAGAATAAAGTAGATGCCCACATGACTCTAGAAAGAAAGAGGACGGTGGTTCCTGATGGCCTTGTTTCTACCTTTCTTGAGATCCAGAGTTAGTTAGAGACTTTTAGGAACCTCTGAGATAGCCAGGTAGTCTTTCCATTAATTCTCTTTTGCTTATTTTTTCTTTTTTTTGAAAAGAGTGCCTTTTATTTACTATATGAGAGCTTTGACTAAGATAACATTCTTATGCCCAACAGGAAGGGAGTCAGCCTGGCCTCATCTAAGTTTAGTGCCTCACACAAGTGTCTCTCCAATTATGCCACAAAAGTGTCCTAACATAGAAAGTCAACTTGCATTGAGTGGGACGGCTGGGTTAGAAAGTATGACCTGGTTTGTGACATGCAGTGTTAAACTGCTTTAACAAACAGAGCCCAATCATTAAAGAAAAATGTACATAATATCTGGCTGCATTAAAAGTTGAATGTCTAAAATTAGAGGGAACCATGACACCTGGCTTTCTTGCATTGTTCTTATACCTCATGGGCATTGTTCAGGTCTGGGGAGACTCTGACCCAAGTGAGAACAATTTTTAGACAAAGAAATACCTGGAAAACATGAGCAACCATTAAAAGAACTGTGGATATTTAGCCAGGGGGAAAAATTAGTAAGGACATATTGACAAATATATAAAAAAGAAACTGGATGGATTCTATATTATCAAGAATCCAGAATGAAAGCCAATAGGAAAAAACTACAAAGTTTTAATTTTAAGGGATTTAAAGTCAACATGAGGTTGGGTGATCTTTTTTTTTTTGACAGAGAGAGAGAGAGATAGAGAGAGAGAGAGACAGACAGATACAGAGACAGAGAGAGAACTGAACTCCCCAGTTCAGAATATGGGTCCACACAGGCCGGGGCCGCGATTCGATCCTGGGTCCCCGGTGCTGCAAAGTGAGCGCTTAACCCACTGAGCCATCCCGGTTTCCCCTGGGTGATCTTTTATCAGGGAAAATGTGGGGAGTTTCCTACACTGAGAGGGAAATTGGATGAGATAAAAATAGTGATCCTTTGCATGTGCTTACTATTACAGTTTACAAACACATTCTCATTTGATCCTTCCAATGGTCAGGAAGTGACAGAGAAAGTATTTTACAAATGAGAAAAGCAGCCTATGTTGGAGGCCCTTAAGCTGGTTTTTTTACTTCAAAGTCATGGTTCTTTCCACCATACTACACTGACTTTCTAGAGGTAAGATGATCACTTAGATCCCTACCAATGGTAAGAGTCTATCATTAAAAAGGGATTCAGCTCCATAGTGGTTCTTTAGAGCCTGTCTCAGTGTCTCTATGACCTCATCTGCCACAGTAGATGGCACCCCAAGATAAGAATCAGTTTGTTCATTTTCTTGGTCCCCTTCAAAGAAGTAAGAGAGATTCTTTTCTGATCTTTTTACACCCTGAATCTTCTTAAAGGACCCCCTGGTTGCTGGGTTGATAACAGACCATAGTAGGATGGGACAGAAGCCTGGAGAACAGTTAGGAGACTATAGCAATTATCCAGGTGAGAGATTACACTGGCCTGGATCAGGCACTAGTAATAAAGGTAGTGAGAAATGACTGCATTCTGGATACAGTTACAAAGTAGAGAAAACAGGAGTGCTATGTCTATAGGTTGTGTTTAGTACAGATGGCTGACTACTTAAGATCAAGTTTACTTGATACTACAACTAAGGTGGGAAGCCTGTTCTGTGCAGGGGGGTTTACCATTCAGCAATGCTCCTGTGGACCCGAGACACTGAGGTCTCAATATCGATTGGGTGGTATCGTAATCCTCTCAACTCCAGAGTTTCGTCCAGGGCTCCCACCACATACAATGCGTCATGTCGCTCTGACAAAAAGAAAAAAGAAATTTGATTCATCAGACACATATTGAGTGCAATTCAATGTTGGCGTTAAGAGCATAGGGTTCAGACTGCCTGCCTTGTTACCAGACCCTATCACTCACCAGCTGTTACTTTGGGCAAATCATTTAAATCTCTGAATCCTGCTTCCCACTCTGTGAGACAAGATAATGGCTGCTATGAGGATTAGATGAGATAATCCATGTAAGGCAGTTTATATGATGCCTGGTACATTGTAAATTCTAAAAAGTTAGCTATTATTGTCGTTACTCCTCCTCTTCTGTGCCAGGAATTGTGCCAAGTCCTGGGGAGACAAAGATGCCAAAACATGATTCCTATACTGGATACCTACTGTCTAGTTGGGGAAACAGACAACCACGCATTCCATTGTAACGTGGTTAAAAGTCCAGTGATAGGGGTGTGCACGAGGTGTGAAGGGAGCAGAGGATGCCTCCAGAGCTCTGCTCAAGGGCTTAGGGGAGACTTGAAAAAGCTGAAGGCAGGCTGAGCTTTTAAGGTTAAGTAGGAATTAGCTAGATGATGGCTGGGGGAGAAGGGGAGGGAGGAGAAGAGAAAAAATTTGAGATGAAGAAGAAATGAACATGTGTCACTGTTGTCTAGACATCTTCAAGGACTCCAGACATAGCAGTAGGGTTATAAAATATGGAGAGACTAGTTCTGGTTATTAATAGGGTTGTAATCTAGTTAGGACTTTGCAAAAATCTCATTTTTATTGTGTACACACTCTATATACAAGGCTACATGGTTTATGTCTATATAAAGGGTGTCCCAAAATTCATGCAAGATTTGCATTTTGTGTCATTTGTGCGGTAAAGTGTTGCCAATGAAAAAAAAAGACAGCGTGACAGCTGACAGTTCAGGGTTATTAAAAATGGAGCGCTACATGAAAGAACAACGCGTTTTCATTGTTGAGCAATGAAAATTTACAATTTTTAATTATAAACCTGTGTTTTCTATCAAAATTACTTCTTGCATAAATTTTGGGACACCCTCAGATACTACACTTGATTACGTCTTGGCCTTTTGGCTAAGATCAAAGGTAGATACTACATTTTGAAGAAAAGATGATTTTGCTAGGTCTACTGAATGCAATATTTTCAGGAAAATGTAGATTTCTAAAAAATTCAGCATAACAAAGTTATAGATGCTGCTGGAGAGACAAGGATGAGGAGGTTCCATCATATAAGAAGAGCTCATAAAGACTGTAATAACAAAATTCACAACTAACGATGGACAACTATAGAGACTGCTCTGGGCACTCACTCCTCACCCCACCTTTTCTCAAACAATAAAATAAATCTTGAAAAAAAAAAGAGGATGATACGTAAAAAACAACAACAATAGAAACACAGTAGTTAATGACTAGTGAGTATTTTCTATGTGCCAGGCACTGTTCTAGGTGCCTAAATGTATCATGTCATTTATATTTCACGTAATTTCCACAAGGCAGGAAACATTACTACTCCCAATTTCCAGGCAGGAAACCAAGGGGTTCAGTGATTGCTCAAGGTCACACAGCAACTGGCAGAGGTAGGCTTCAAAACCAGGGCACCTGGCAAGGGATGCCTCCCTCTTCTCTAGTATGTTATTCCATTTCCCCATGAAATATGGAGAAACTATGGATGCTGGTTAGTATGGAACAGCTAGCTGCAAGGAGCTAAGGAGAAACAACCTGGCTTGATTCAGGACTTTAAAGTCCAGGGAGTTCTTTGTATCCATTCTTGAAGTGCCTGATACAGTTCAAGTTGGGTATTTTTAAATGATTATTCAGGCCATCAGGATGATATGGTGAAGGCAGAACGCAGTGAATCCATGACAATGAACTGGGGTGATTGCTTACACCAGAGCCTTGCCAACCAGTCTTGAATCTACTATGAGACACTAAAGGGACAGGGAGCTAAAAGATGAAATACCTGTCTGAGGAACTTGTATGGGGTTCTGCATGCTGCCAGAGGCATTTAGTCCTCATCAGGTACATCTCTATGATTGCAGCTATGCTAACCCAAAGTTCAGGGGGTCCTGACGTGGTGCCCTGGGTGCTTACCTTCTGGGTACTTCTCACAGGCAGTCTTACTGCAAATGAATATGAGTTTATGTATGTGTTCAAGAGTTGCAGAAGGGAGTAATTAAATACACACACTCCACAATCCAAAGGCTGGCTGACAAGGGCCAGCCAGTGCCACTGGCTGAAAGACAAAGCAGGATGAAAGGGAAGAGTTGGTGGGTGAGATACCTCCAGTGGCTGCTGTGAGCTCAGTCCGGCGAACAAAACCAAGGTATCCTGTCCGAGCCCACAGTGTCTGAGCAGCATCCCCAAAGCTGAGGCGAGTGTTGAAATGATCAGCTTGTAGAGTCTCACTATCGTAGATGGTATAATAGCCGCTTGCTGTATGGGGACTGTTTACCCAAATCTACAACAAGAAAAGGGCATTGGCCACATTTCACCCAGGAACATATACTGTGTATCAATTCAATTTATCTTGGGACAGATAATTTTAGTTTTTTAATTTCATTTTTATATTACCAACAATACAACTGCACCAATAAGGTCTGTTGACATTTCAAGTGTTTACTATGTGCTAAACAGTGAAGTAAGTACTTTATTTATATGCCTTATCTCCATCAGTCTTGACATACATGACATAACAATATAGTTCACATTATTGTTATTCCCATTTTACAGACGAAAACACAAGGAGTTAAATAACGCGCCTAAAATGCAGAGACTAGGAGAGTTATACCCAAGCCTGGGAGGTGGACGCCATGCATGCTCTCAACCATGATGCTACCCAGTCTCCCTGGCTCATGTTTCAGCATCTTCTGGAGTCCCATAAAGGCATTTCTGCCCTTCTGAAACTAAGGTATGAAGCCCTCAGGGACACACTACAGGGTATTTGAATTTATCATGTAAACATAGAAATAGCTAACAATGGTAATAACACCTCATATTTATGGAGAACTCATCATGTGAAAGGAACTGCTCTGTGTGCATTACAAATACAGGTATTAACGTAGTTAATTGTCACATAATTCTACTACAGAGGTGAGTCAGGTGCAATTATTGTTTATGGATGAGGAAACTGAGGCCCAGAGAGATTAAGTAACTGGCCCAACATTGAGAAGCAGAGCCCAGGTCACCTGGCTCCTGTCCCTACTCCTCCTGGTGAGCTGCAGGATGTAACATTAGTGTGCCAGTACCTCAAAGATTTGTGGGAAGAGAAATTAAAGACTTTAAAAACCATTTTTATATTAATAAAAGAAGAATACATTTTGAAATAGGATATAAAATTTGCATAAATTTAAAAAATTTAATATTTGTGGCTCCTTAATAGGCAGGAAGAGGTAGGATTTGCCCATTTTCCTTTTTACTTAAGGGAATGTTATTGGACAAATCTGGGACTAGTTCTAGTTTGGGTGTCTAAATCTTCTCTCCATCCTAGTCTCAACCTGCCCCTCTGTCCATTTTAGTCTTGTGCCTTACACAGAAAGATTAAAACTCTTTTAAAAGATGAAAATTCACACTGGTGGAAAAGCTAAACCCAGTTTCATTGACTTCTAGAATATGAACCCTAAGGTTTTTCACTGCTGACTTTTCAGAGTAAAGGTGAAAATTATACATACCTCTCCAAGGTGAGAGTCTCCTACAGGCCCTTTGGTCTCGGGATTAACAATAACCACTTTCACTCCAGGTAAAATCTAAGAAGCAAAGGAAAAACACAAAGACTCAGAGAAATCTAATGGCCTCTATGAAATGCAGTTACCTGCCCTCCTCTCCATCTAGTCAGGTGAGGGAACGCACAAAGGCAAGAGTTAACTCAGATGAAAACTCACAGCATTATCCTCTGTAGAGACTGGAGGTACAATAAGATTTATCCTCAAAAATAAACCAGGGAATCAAATGGTCTACCTTCTCTTCAAAGAAAAGAGAAACTGCAGACCAGAAATATAACAGTAAGATTCACTTAACCGTATAACTGCCCTTTTCCATGCTCTATCTTGTTCACTGGAGCAAAGGCAGTAAAACTCCTTAAAGCAGAAAGGGTAAGAGGGAAGGATCGCCTGAGAGACTCTGCTCTAGTCTACAGTGAATGCCAGAGTTAGAGGAACTGGAACAGTAAAAGGACATAGTGGCGGCTTTGCAGGAGAATGGAAAGATATCACATGCCCCGGATTTCTCTCAGGAGGGAAAAAAGAGAAACAGGTTCTGAGAGAATGGTTCAGGGCCTCTATCTCCAATTTTCTGTACCTGTTTTCTGTCCCTTAAACCTCTCTTTCATCTTGGGTTTCTAGAGTATGAAATTATACTTGGAAAACCCTGCAATGATGATCTGGGCTCATACACCTAAAACCTCAAGAAAGGAAGAGAAAAGACCACTCCTGTTAGCCAACGCCAGGCAGTATACTAAATTTATATATAACTCTTGAGGTGCCTAACCATTAGCTAAGGCAAATAAAGATCTGACAAGGTGGTAAGATCAATCCAAGTCCATTTCAAAGTTTAAACAGAAGAGTGAAACTGGAGTAAGCTCCCAATAGAGTTGATTCATTATTGGATAGGTTAGGCAGGATCCCTTTTTTCTTCCCACTTTTTTCTTCAAACTTTCTTTTATTTATTTATTTATTTTTGACAGAGAGAGAGAGAGAGAGAGAGAGAGAGAGAGAGAGAG